>JABSTQ010010630.1:0-237419 GCA_013358835.2 Ixodes persulcatus | reverse complement strand
GGCTGTCGACACCCTCAGCGCGCACTTAGAAAGTCGTGCAAAGTCGACCTGGAGCGTCGCCGGTTCCGCCAAGTTATCAACAGCCCGAAGAATCATTGTCAAACTATTTGACTGCCCTACGAGACTTGGCAGTTCCGACCCACTTCGGTCCTCAACAGGACAAAAACCTCAGGGAGCAGTTCACGGCTGGAGTTCTGTCACCTAACATTCCAGAATGGCTGCTCCTGGACAGCAACATTCCTTTCGAGCAAGTTATTGAGCGTGTCCTAAGCATTGAAAGGACCGAGATGGAGGCTAAGGAGCTGGCCATTGCCATTGCAAACCAACTGACCTGCAACGTCGATCACTCACGCCGCTCAAACGGTCGATTGCCATCGACAGTCTTCACGTGGAATTTGATCTTCCCGTCAGTCATCGGGGCAGAAGTTTTTTCATTGGAATGATAAATGGCACAGTCTATCGTTCCACCAAGCCTCACGTGAGTGTGTTCCTTCTACCCTGAGTAAATCTGCTTACCCTGCACAGTCGCATAACGAGCAGCGTGCGGTCGATTCCATCGAGAGTAATGACTCTGGAGCATCGAGCTTTTCACACACTAACGCCTAAGTGGCACGAGGCGCTCATCACGATGATTGGCTTTGCGTGAATTGTGAATTTGATGTTGACCGCTGCCAATGCTACGATATACTTTTGACCCACAGCATCACGTGAATCGGGGCACCACCATCGGCTCCTATCAAGCAGAAAAAATAATGAAGCAGACCAAACCAACCATGGTAGCCAAAGACATGGCGCAAGCGATTTGGGGTCGCGTTGGACTTGCCCGAACGACTTAGGGGTAAGGGTGCACCGAAGGACAAGCAAAAACAAAACTTGATGGTCCGGAAGGAACTGAGTCCCTTCAAAGTTGGCCGCGTCATAGGTAAATGAGTTGAATCTGTTCAATCATATGACTGCATTCCCATGAGCTGTTATTAGATTAGTATTTTTCTGTTGTTTTTGCAGAAACAGTGCAACATCGGGGACACCAGAACAAGGTGGATGTTCAGCAAGTCATCACTAACATGTCAACAGTCCTGTCATAAAAGATCCAGGACTCCCGAAAAGCTCTGAGGCGCCTGGGTTTTGAGGATTTTTAATCTTCATCAGCCCAAGTACTTTCACGGTACAAGCACTCTCAACTGCAAAATACAAGTAAGAAAGAAGAACATCTGGCTTTGTTTTGTGCATCGACAGGTACCACAAGCAAGTGGCACCACTAGCAAGTGGTTCCTCAAGTGGTACCACTTGCAAGTCGTTTATTGAACAGGTACCATTTGCTAGTGGTACCACTTGTTTGGGGTACCTGTTCAATAGACCACTTGCAAATGGTACCACTTGCAAAAATTTTCACGTGGGATTTCGCTATTTGACACCCTCAACAAGGCGAAGGCATTTTCTGGTTTGATATTTTTTTCTCGTGTGTGCTAAAATTCAATGTTCAAAAATTGTAAAAAGAAGAATACAAAAAAAAAGGAACTCGCAATTTTATGTCTTTAAATCTGTCTGATTTATTGCCTCCCAAAATATCTAGCTCACTATTAGGGAATGTTAGAATAACGTACGCAAACGCATGGGGTGCTCCAAAAATAACGTCTCGATGTATAACCTATGGCGATGCTAATATTCGCTTTCCCAAAGTGTTTGCGTACGCCACTCTAAGGCTCCCTTATTGTACAGAGCGCGACACTGTTAACGCAAACACGCGACCGTCGGTTTTTGCTGTTTATCTCATCGAATCAAAAGGCTGCCATCGAAACTACTAGTGTATTTGGGAAGTGACCATCTGGGCCACTAACCGAAGCGGTGAAATTTAGTGCCCTAATACCATTTGGACGTAAAATTTAAAAAAAGCGTCAAAGTCGTGTTCGCAATAACAGCGTCGCGCAGTGTACATAGTCCGCCTCGCGGTTGCACGTTATAACTAGGGCTCCGTGTCTTCGGATAAATCCGAAAAACTCTGCAAAACACCCGCGGGTAAAAATTTTGGTCAATTCGAATTTATCCGATAAACTCCGAATATTTATGTGTCAATGCCACTCCACTCCCCCCCCCCCCCCCCCCCCCCCCCCCCCCCCCCCCCCCCCCGGGCAAACGAAAAAAGTAAAAGATTTTTTTTTACAGTTTGATCAGCGGAAAGCCAGTGGTCCTGAGAAAATTCCACCATAATTATCTTTCAAATCTCGGACCGTTGTCAAAAGGGGCCTTGCTGCTTGTCCCTTCAAGGTAGATTTAGGGCAACAGGTCGTTCGTTGTACATTCGGGTCACGACAAAAGCCACTCTTTTGGTTTCCAGTTTGGGCCATGCGATTTGTAATTTAGAGAAAGGAAAGGGAATGTTTTAGTAACAGTGAACGCTATGGACCATAGGGATTGTATAAAATTGGGAAGAGGGGCAGTTCAAACTCTCTATTACCTCCTTAACCACTCCACCTCGCGCGACCACGTGCTAGATTGATGGAATAAGATGGGATGACTACGAGCTTCCTAGCGACTACCTTCGGGAATTTATTGATTTTAAGGTATCGGCGTTTATCGAAGCGCTGCTTGTGTGTGACTTTTGTCGTGGATAAATTAGTATTGCCAATGGCAATGGCACCAACGCCAAATTCAACTGAAGATATTTCAATTGATACAAGCGCGTTTTATTTTTTGTCTGGCATACGAATTACAATCGGTTATTAATTATTTATTTATTTTTAATAGGAAACACAGCGAAATTAAACTCCGAATTTTGGAGAATGGGGAATCAAAAAAATATAAACTCTGATAAACTCCGAGTCTTTGGCAAAAATAAACTCCGAAAAACACTCTCCAAATTTGACGAAAAACAAACTCCGAAAACACGGAGCCCTAGTTATAACCCCCATCTTAAAAAAACAAAAACAAAAAAAAAACCTTTTTGAGTGGTTGAAGTCGGAACATATTACATTGAAGTTTGTCTGAAAGGGTTCTATATTTTAAGAACACATTGGCATGCAAACATCGTTTAGAACATATTTTCAAGCAGAAAAGGTGCGCAGACAAGAGCCAGAACGATGGAGACTTTTCCCGCAGAGGTTGAGATCTGCAGGGCCCAATTCAAATGGGTTGAAACGGGACGGGTTCAAACGGGAAGGTCGTTTCGGGAATGGGTCGAGACGGGCCGGTTCTAACGGGAAGGTCGTTTCGGGAATGGGTCAAAATGGGACGGATTCAAACGAGAATGGGTTGTTTAGGGCTAGTCCCCTCGTCGAAGCTCCCATCGTCTGCTCGACGCTCGGTCGGCTAGCGGTCTGCTTCGTCTGCCCGCTGTCATGGCTGGCTTTCTATACGATCGGCGCACCAAAGGGGGATCCGTGGCCGAGTGGGCTATACTTTGTTTCAACTTATGTGCGAGCGAAGGCAGAACTGGAAGCGCGAGCACGAAAGCTCTGTGCGTTCAGGGTTTTCGCGAGCGCGCGAGCTGGAGAGAAATGCAAAAAGCGCTGGTCTCGCACTTCTAGCTTTGGCTTCGCTCGCAGTTAAAACGAAGTATAGCGCACACCAGCTCGAAGCATGTGAAGCGGAAGCTCGAGCTGTAGAACCCAGAGATCCTGGGATCAATCCCCACCCCTGCACGTTTCGATTTGGATGAGCATCGTACCGGCGTGCGGTCGTGTATCACTACTGCGCGGTGCACGTTGAAGACCCCAGGCTAGCGGTTGTACTGCACGTGCTCAATTTCTCATCTACAGGGAGTGACTCGTCGCAACTTTAAAATGGCTGACCAACGACTCGCTGTATAAATATCCACACAACCCCAATTATTATTATCACTATTGCGTGATGCACGTTAAAGTCGTCAGACAAGAAGCGGTATACTGCACTGTCTTTCATCTTTCACAGGAGCCCACGCTCGTGGTCCCCACTGGCGCGTGCTGCTGCTCACACTTTGTCGTCTTCCAGCTCCTGACGCCAATTGTACTAAAAAGGGAAGAGCTGAAGCTGCTCGGCTACATGATGCACAAACTCAAGTTGGGCGTTTCGGGAACGCGGGTGGTTATGCGTCTCTTCGTTGCTTGCCTCGCAACCGCAGAGCGTTAAAGAAGCACGGTGGGGAGACGGGCAGACGGCAGACCATGCCAACCTTGCGGAGACGCCATCATAGACCATTCCAAGCCAAGCGCCATGCATACATCACATGCTTGCGACGTAGTATAGAAAAACTATTTAATATTTTAATTTTAGATATAACTAGGGTGTGACATTTTTAAAAAGAAATACTATTAAAGGAAATAATGTACACCGCATTACTCAAAAGCGCCACCTGGCGGAGGGTATTAGGCGCACGAATCTGGACCACGAAACCGCGCTTGTGTCCTGTCTTTAAGTTTACTATATTACTCTATCATAGGAGCGCCGAGAGAGGTTCTTTTCGGGCTCTCTTTACCTCCTTCTTCGACTCAGATAGGTCATAGTCTTCGTCGGGTGGAACATCCCGTTGAACGAGCGAGGGCACCGGGCCTTGTGAGGGCTGGATACTTGCCTGTAGCAGTGCCCTCGCGGCCCCGTTCGCCCTCTTGTTACCCGGGATGTCTGCGTGGCCAGGGATCCACGCGAGGATGATCGCCTTTCGGGCCCCCGCCTGGCGAACAAGTTCTCGTATTTGCGTAACTGTTGCGTTGCACGTGCTCAAGCACCGAAGCGGTCCGCGCTTCAATGCTTCGGTGCGGCGGCACGTGCGACGCCACGCGCCGCACGTGCTAGCGTCAGCAGTTTTAACTTTTTTAAAGGAAATATCTAAAACAAAAGGCATCTTGCTCACGCGTTCGTCAAAGCTTTATTTTAGTTATTTACTTCGAATCTGTGATACGGGGAAGGAGTGCGCCTGTGGCGCGTGGAACACCAATCTTTGCATTCTCCTTGATGCTTGGGTAATATAGAAAATGGTCTATAGACCTTTTTTTTCTAAATTTCCTAAGCATTGAGATGCATGCTACGAGTGTAGTTACACGCGTCACACGGGCTGGCGTCTGCTGTAGTAATTGTTCTAAAGCAAAAAGTCTAAAACAAGTTTTGCCTTGCACGCGCGTTCGTCACAGCCTTATTATGATTATTTAATTCGAATCTTTTATAAGAGGAAGGCCAGCGCACGCGGACCGTAGAATTACACTTCCAACGTTTTCCTAGATGCTTAGGTAATTTAGAAAAGGTCTATTGGGACGCTGTTTGGTTTTGTGTGCTATCAACACCCGGCCGATTGATTCAAGGCAATCCGCTTTCCAAAGACGTTGCAATGCCGACAATTATCGCTTTCATTTAGGCTTACGAATGGCCAGAATTGAAAGACTATTTAAAAAATGCGGCGAGGTCATTGCTCATGCTTTGCGATTTAAATGAGGTAATGCAAAGCGGAAACCTCCTGTATCATTTGTTTCTGACTAACGCGCCCGATATTGCAGTTACAGCCGACATATTAGTTCCGAAGCGAGCGGCGCTCACTCACCGGGGCACCGCCATGTTTCCCCGCATCCCTACCGAGCCAGTCACTTGATTTCAAAACCCCTCTCCTAGGTACTGCGGCTAACTTTAGACGCGGTTAGCGCTTCGAGCAAACGGGCCCAGGTGTACACTTCGGCCTTGGGAGGTTTGGATTTTTCCGAGAAGAAATAATCTCCTGTTTCTTGTGCGAGCTCCTCCTCTGTTATATCTAGACGGAGGGCCAATTTGCTTCCGGTGTTACAGGTTTTGTTTCCCCGGCGAGCCCTTTCTAGGCCTTCCACAGCTTGTGGTAGCCTCTCCGCTGATTAAAATAGTCGCACATGCTATGCCAGGTGGTGCGGCAGAGTTCGATGGCGTATTTCTTGGCCTCAACTGTAGCATGATTCAAGCGTATCTTATTCCGGAGAGACTTCCTGGTTCTGCAGCATCGAAGACCCTCCAGTCGCTTGTCCCACAGTTTGAACAGGTAAAAGTAAAAAAAAAAAAAACGCTGTATCTTTTTTCACGTTCTATTCACTACGTGGCTCCCTAAGAGCTTGTCTAATGCGATCGGCGAATGGTACACCGGAGAGGCTGTTTATTGTGGTGTGGTAGTTTTCCAACTTTGTGAAAGTGACTCGGCGCCAGGGTGAGGTTCGGATAAGAAGTCGGATGTGTATAGGTTGGTGGTCGCTGCCCATTGGAAAGCTAGGACTTGCCACTAGACCCGTAGACGTGGAGATACCTAGGTCAGGTCAGGGGACGTGTCGTTCTGGTTCGTGGCCTGGGCCAACCGCATGGGAGTGTCAGGATTTTTGGACAGTTAAAGGCCGACTGCGACGCATGCTTCTTTGATATTTTTGACCCGGGCGTTCTCGTTCGCGTAAGGTATGCTTCTCCTTCTGTGCGAGGTTTTTGATCCAGTCGGCCTTGTTTGAACCCGCGGACGGCCTCATGTACAGGGTGGAACAAGGAGACGGCAGGCTCTTTAAATCGACCGGAAAATTCGGTTTCTTAACCTATCGCGCTACGACTTTGTGCAGCGTTGCCCACAGATGGTGCATTTTTTTTGTAAAATTTTCAAAGAGCGAACTTACCTGAGGAAAAAGTAAAGAAAGAAAAAGGCTTAGCTCCTATGGAAACGCAGCGACGCCACCGGTCTTCAAAGAGCACGGCGCCGTTTCCCACGGGACACAAGAGGTGGCGCAACGAACGCCGCCAACGAACGAGCATACGGCGCGCCAGCGTCTTTAGCAGTCAATCTTTTCGACTCAAAAGCGGCGCGCGTTCCGCAGGCGGCGACAGTCGCAGAAACAAAAACAGGCGCGGTAACAACAAGCAACTGCAGTTCCTTGTCTGCTAAATACGCCGGCTCTTGGAGTCGTCTGCTCGTTCGTTGGCGGCAGTTGGCGTCGCGACCGCTTGCGCCATCTCTTGTCTCCCGTGCGAAACGGCGCCGTGTTGTTTGAAGACCGGTGGCGTCGCTGCGTTTCCATAGGAGCTAAGCCTTTTTCTTTCTTTACTTTTTCCTCAGGTAAGTTCGCTCTTTGAAAATTTTACAAAAAAAATGCACCATCTGTGGGCAACGCTGCACAAAGTCGTAGCGCGATAGGTTAAGAAACCGAATTTTCCGGTCGATTTAAAGAGCCTGCCGTCTCCTTGTTCCACCCTGTATATGTGATGTATAGTAATACGTGTTTTCCCGATTTTTACCCGCGTGGAAGCAACCTCGCGGTAGTCAGAGCACGCGGCCTCGGAGTTTAATTTTGTTTGCGTGTGTTCTTCTGTAAGTGTGGCCACATTATCAAAGTTCGTGGTTTGTCGCTTCATGCTAGGTTTTATGTAAGTGCTGTAGCCTATACCTTTAATCCTCTAGACGTTAGCGTCCTGGAGAAGAAAACCTTAGGGCGCCTTGTCATTAAGTGCAGATAGGCGTGTTTTGAGTTCATACATTTTCTGTTGTAGCCCCAAATAGCTCCGCTGGAAAAACCATGATTGCGGGTTGCGTCGGCGCTTGTTGTGCTTACATTCGTGTGTTGCGACTCTGATGTTCGCATTTTCTATGTTGGGAATTAGTGTCCGTCATTATGACTGTTTACGAGTTTCTGAGTGACCGCCGTGAGGTCTGCCAGCTGCTTCTCCACCCTCGCGAAGCCTTCGTACTGAAGCTGTAAGACCTGCATCGCCCTGTCCGTCCGTTTGGGGTGAATATGCCTGTGGTACAGTGGGTTGGCAGGCTCCCATCGTCACTGCTGCGTACAACGCTCCGGTATCTTGGCTCGCCGGTATTGCCACAGGTGGAGGGGGTGGGGGCACGCCTCTTCTCCCCGCTGGTTTCAACGTTGTTTTCAAGGTGGTTTGCCGTTGTGGGATGGCGCGCTTTGGACAGTCAAGGCCCCTACGCACATTCGCGTTTGACAGCGTTTGAGTGCGTTTGACTGCGTTGCGTCGCGAAACGAAAGCCAGTCACCGGCACATCTGTGCTTCGTATGAAGCGTGGAATCCAATTCAAGGACTCATCTTGGCACGCGATATTAGCAGCAGGGATGTCCTGGTTTCTCGCAGCCGCAACGCAGTCAAACGCACTCAAACGCTCTCAAACGTTAATGTGCGTAGGGGCCTTCACTGCTGCACTCTAAAAAAAATGGAGGAAAAAAGTAGCAACGGCGCGTCTTCCTCCCTTCTACTGACGCGCCCCCAAGCGGACACGAGAAGGAGGGAGGAACGAGACGTTTTCCTCCTTCTCCAGGCAGACTGGAGAAAGCTTTCGCCCTCCCGACTCAACTTCTTTCGGTTTCGTTTTCGAGCAGGTCGCGCACGTTGTTTAATAAATGCTGTTGAGTTGATTGAGCTTCAGCGGCAGCGAAGGCCGCCTGTAATTCCGTCTTCTAGTCCAAACGTGCAGAGCATTTCGGTTGCATTGACGTTTTTATCACTAATGTTATGAAACGAGTGTAGTGACCGCTTACGAAGAGAAGAGGAGAAAGAGGCGCGATCACGAGACCCGGAACGACGATCGCGAGCAGCGGAGACGAGACTATCAGAATGACTTAAGCCAGACTGTAAATACTGTAAATAAAATACGTGATGTAGAGGAACACACCTCTACAAATTGGTGACCCGGTAACAAGAGACATCTGCCCTGACCCAGCCACACAGCTCCAGAGCCTTGGTTTTCGGTGAGCTCAGCTTTCTACTTGCAGCATGAGTCAAGGAGATGACACCGGCTCTGCTCAGACCCCGTCAATCTTGGGGACGACGACAACGACCATTAAGTTTCCCGAGTTCTGGTCGGCCGACTCCGAACTATGGTTTCTAACGACAGAATCCATTTTCCGAAAGCACAGAATTACGTCGTCTCAGACGAAGTTTGATTACGTAGTTTCGACTCTTCCGCAAGCAACAGCGGCCATGGTACGGGACATACTGCGCTCACCTCCAGACGACCAACCTTACGAGAAACTACGAGAGGAGCTGATACGCCGCACAACGGAATCCGAACCGCGCCGACTGCAACAGCTTTTGACTTCCGAGGAGTTGGGCGACCGAAAGCCTACCGAATTTCTTCGACGAATAGAACAGCTCCTCGGAGACAAGGCAACAACAATTGACACAGCAATTCTGAGGGAGCTGTTCCTTCAACGCCTTCCAGCCCAAGTGCGCATGATCTTGAGCGCAACAACGACAGACTCGATTGCCACTCTGGCTCGTACGGCGGACCAGATTATGGAGGTAGGTGGTTCTAGCATTTCCGCACTGGAACAAAGCACATCAGCACCACCACCTACGCCATCTGAGGTTGGAGCTCAACTCACTCAAATCATGGACTTCAACAAGCGCATGGAGGTCAGGGTAGACCAGCTGAGTCAAGAGCTCCACAGGCTATGCGTACGACCGTCGCCTTCTCCGACCGCGAAAGAGAATGTCCGTCGCCACCAGAACTACGCACGCCACGAGCCCACCGACTCCGAGTCAGAGGTATGCTGGTACCACCGACGCTATGGACAACACGCAAGACAATGTCGCTCGCCGTGTACTTACTCGGGAAACGGCATGGGCACGCGCTGAAGACCGCCAGCGTCGAGAGCCCCAACTCAGGTCGACTATTCTACGTCACCGAACGCCGAACGAAGGTTCGTTTCCTGATAGACACTGGTGCAGAGGTAAGCGTTGTGCCCCCTACGATGGAGGAACGTCGGCAGCGCCAAGAATCTCCGCCACTCCAAGCAGTAAACGGGTCTTCAATCAAGGCGTACGGAGAAAAGTCGCTGACACTGGACATCGGGCTCCGCAGGACGTTTCGCTGGCTTTTCATCATCGCCGACGTCCAACAAGCAATAATTGGAGCAGACTTCTTGCGAAGGTTCGCCCTCACAGTTGACATGAGAAGGAACATGCTCTTCGACACCGACACGCAGCTTAGCGTCCAAGTTCTCATATCAAAGGTGACGCCTCTCAGTCCGTCTCTCCCACGAGCGGAAGTGGACACTCCATGGAAGAACGTTGTCAACGAGTTTCCTCAAGTCTTCCGCCCACCGATCCCTGATGAAAGCGTGAAGCACAACGTCACCCATCACATTGAGACCAAGGGTCCCCCGGTTTTCGCAAGACCACGACGTTTAACAACCGACCGTTTTCGGATTGCTAAGGATGAGTTTGACCACATGCTCGAACTTGGTTATATACGGCCTTCTTCGAGTCCGTGGTCTTCCCCACTCCACATGGTACCAAAAAAAGACGGAGACTGGCGACCCTGTGGGGACTATCGAGCACTAAATAAGGCTACAGTGCCAGATCGCTACCCGATACCACATATTCAAGACCTCGGCGGCATGGTAGAAGGGGCCACTATTTTCAGCAAAGTGGATTTGGTTAAAGCCTACCACCAAATTCCCATCGAACCTACAGACATTGCCAAGACTGCGATCGTCACACCGTTTGGTTTGTTTGAGTTCTTGAGAATGCCGTTTGGACTTCGGAACGCCGCGCAAACCTTCCAACGTTTTGTTGATCAAGTTCTTCGCGGCTTGACCTTCACATTCGCTTACATCGATGATATCTTGGTGTTCAGTCGCACACCTGAAGAACATGCCAACCATCTTCGACAGCTCTTTTCTCGGTTGCAAGAATACGGGCTCGTCGTCAATGCGACAAAATGTGAGTTCGGTGTCAAAGAAATACGTTTTCTTGGACACCACGTAGATAGCCACGGGATCCGAACACTGCCTGAGACGGTCGATATCATCAAAAACTTTCCAACACCGACGACGACAACGAAGCTCCGTGAGTTCTTGGGGCTTTCTAATTTTTATCGTCGATTCATCCCACATTGCGCTCATATAAGTCAACCACTTTTCGCAATGCTGCAAGGAAACAAGACGAAAACGTCACTACTGCAGTGGAATGAAACCGCCCATCATGCCTTCGAGACAGTTAAAAATGCCATTGCCAACGCCACGCTCCTAATGCACCCGAAGCGCCACGCACCCATCTCCATTATGGTTGACGCCTCTGATGGTGCTGTGGGAGCTGTTCTACAACAGCAGGTAGAAGATAACTGGCATCCACTGGCATTCTTCTCAAGAAAACTTTCACCAACAGAAGTTCGCTACAGCACCTTTGGGAGGGAGCTGCTGGCTATATACCTCGCAATCAAGCACTTCCGGCATTTTGTTGAAGGCCAAACTTTTTTTGTCCTGACCGACCATAAACCGCTGACATTTGCACTAACATCCAACAGCACAGCACACACTCCGCGAGAGGTGCGGCAGATGGCTTTCATCTCAGAGTTCACGACCGACATCCGCTTCGTCAAGGGCACAGAGAACGCTGCGGCTGATGCGCTCTCCAGGATCGGTGTGAATCGATGCTCCTTCGAACCTCATCTGGTCCCCTATGCGGAGCTTGCAGCAGCCCAACGCGCTGATGCCGAACTCCAAAAGCTCCGAACGACTTCAGCAACACTTATCTTCGAAGATGTGCGGATGCATGGTTCTGACGACACGATAGCATGCGACATGTCGACAGGACAACCGCGACCTTTTATCCCCGCCCATTTACGCCGGACAATCTTTGATTCCCTCCATGGCCTATCCCACCCAGGAATAAGAGCCACGCAACGTCTTATTGTTCCAAGATTCATCTGGCCGCGCATCAACGCTGATGTGCGGGCATGGACCAAGACATGTGTGCAATGTCAGCGTGCAAAGATACACCGGCATATCATCACACCATTGGGCGCGTTCAACCCACCAGATGCCCGCTTCGCCCAAATTCATGTTGACATTGTAGGACCGCTTCCCCCATCGCATGAATACCGCTACATCTTGACCGCCATAGATCGTTTTACGCGGTGGCCCGAGGTCGCTCCGATGAGAGACATCACAACACAAACAGTGGCGCAAACGCTAATTGAAATGTGGGTAAGCCGATTTGGCGTTCCCCAAACCATCACCACCGACCAAGGACGACAGTTCGAATCATCACTGTTTCGAAGCCTTTCCCATTTTCTCGGAGTCAAGCACATCCACACCACAGCGTATCATCCGATATCCAATGGCATGATAGAACGATTCCATCGTCAGCTCAAGGCAGCAATCAAGGCTCAGCCAAACAGCATTGCATGGACGGAAGCTCTACCATTAGTTATGCTCGGCATACGAACAGCTTTCAAAACGGATATTAATTGTTGCACGGCCGAGTTGGTGTACGGTACGTCACTCCGTCTGCCAGGAGAATTCTTCAACCAATCAAGTGACACCGAAATTGAGAGTGCCGAAAACTATGTAAAACGACTCCGTATCGTCATGCAGGACCTCCGACCTACCTACACAAGGGTACCGTCGACACGTTACACGTCCGTTCCGGCTGATATTCTGCTCTGTACACACGTTTTTCTCAGAAATGACGGAGTCAAGAAACCCCTACAGCCCACATACGATGGACCGTTTCAGGTTCTGAGACGCAGTGACAAAACGGTGACACTACTGGTAAAGGGCAACGAGAAAGTCGTCTCGTTAGACAGAGTTAAGGCTGCCCACCTTGACTCAGATTTTTGTGTACAAGATGCAACACCGTTTCGAAGACCTCGATAGGCTAAGTTCCAGACAGGCAATGCATGGAACTTAAGTCGGGACAAGACCGGTGAAACCTCACGACAATGGCTTCCTCAGGAACGTAAACGCTCGTCACCTCCGCCTCCTCACTAGGGGGGGAGTACTTGTAGTGACCGCTTACGAAGAGAAGAGGAGAAAGAGGCGCGATCACGAGACCCGGAACGACGATCGCGAGCAGCGGAGACGAGACTATCAGAATGACTTAAGCCAGACTGTAAATACTGTAAATAAAATACGTGATGTAGAGGAACACACCTCTACAC
Organism: Ixodes persulcatus; assembly: GCA_013358835.2. Classification (NCBI taxonomy): domain Eukaryota; kingdom Metazoa; phylum Arthropoda; class Arachnida; order Ixodida; family Ixodidae; genus Ixodes; species Ixodes persulcatus. Next base: position 224,560 of record JABSTQ010010630.1, on the reverse strand, counting down.
GAGCAAACGAAGCCGCTAGAAACGGCGAAGTTCCGGAGCAGTGCCAGCAGCGCCACGTACACTGGGAAAGATGGCCGTCTCCGAATTGCGGGGCTCACGCGGAACTACAGTAGCGAAACCACGCGGAACTGTGTCGACGTTCTCGACGTTATGGAAATCGCAGGAACTGCGTCCAAGACAGGCAGGTTTTGCTGCCGGCCGCCTGGGCGCCTTTCTTGCTGAGTTCGGTTCTGTTTTCCGATGCCGAGTGCGACCGGCGTTCAACGTGGTTCTGTATTTGTGCGTGTCAGCAACATAGCAGCAACATCGTGATGGCAGTGTTGTGGGTTGTGAACAGAAGACTGGAATGGACCTTTTGTAGAAATACGCGGTGCGCATGCGCGGAGTATTTCATGCGCCTGGGCTCGAGAGTATCTAGTTCCAAACAATCCGCCATCTTGCATTTCTCGCCTTTGAGCGGTTTCGTTGTGTCGACCACGGGGCGGAAGATTACACACGATGGGTACAAAGGTGAGCTTGGGGGAGCCGTATCTAGGTCACATCGCCTCAATGGGTGAACAGGATGTAGCTGACGTTTTGGGTGTGGAACGGGTGGGAGAGGCCTTGGGCACGCGTTGTTTTCCAGTCACCTAGTCTCGAACCGATTCGCGTGTCTAGGTGGCAGCACATATTCGCCAAGAGGTCCATTATCGCCGATGTGACCGTGTGTTCGCGTATCAGTGGTGTAACAAGATGAGATGACGTAAACTGTCGGGCATTGATGCCGCTGGTCGGGCCGTGATCGGACGGGGTGGGGTGTCGCAGGTTGACATTCCGCTTTACATTAAAAAGTTTAATACCACTTGAGGGGTTAGGTGCAATCGATCGACGTGCGGATAGTCATGTTGGAACGCTGGTCTGAACAGTAAGCTCCTATCGTACAGTGGCCAATGTGACTGTCGGTTGTCTCGTGCCCGAGAGCGATTGCGCTCTGGGGAAAGGACTGAACAGTACGAAATCATGACGGAAAGTAGGTATATTTACAGTGTGGAATTTTAGCATGAAAAAAGAATAGTAGGTAAAATCGAAGAAAAAAGCTACCCTTTATTTCGCTGTTTAAATATACTACGATCCCTGGAGAAACTGCCCTCAAAGTGGCGCGCTGGGATGCTCGCAAGAAGTTTTCGAGCTCGCCACGGCGTAGCTCCGTACACTTAACACCTGCCGCAAGTCGCGGCTTTGACTGCATTCAAGTTGATCGAAAAGCGATCTCTCAGCCCGTGAAGCATCACTTCCAGCTGAGTGAATATCCGCTCTACAGAGATTAATTCAAGACGGCAATTGCAGCCTTGCGCGAACAGCACAAATAGAAAAACAAACACTACAATAGAAATAGAGGCTACGACGTGCCGCGCGGGGAAACAAACTCATGGCTTCGAACCGCATTGGAGCGGCTTGATTTATTGGATTTCAAATATTTATGGCATGATCGAGCGTTCGCTTTTTAATAAGAGATTCATCCCTTGAGTCATTCAAAATACTGTCAAAGGTATGACATTGCTAGAAAAAAATCAACATGCTGGGAATATTTTTTATTGCTTATTCAGTCACCGAAAAATTCCGTACGTTCAAAACGACCAGTATAAAAGACGGAAAAGCAGAGCTCGGGTGTAGCGTTCGGGTTAGTGTGCCGTTGAATTGATGTTTGTATGCGCAGTGTATGTGCTCAGTGTATGTTCACGTGGTGCTTGTAGTATGTGTAATGTGATAAATGTGAGTAAAGGAGAGGTTCCCGAAGATCCGTAAGCGCAATGGTGGGCTGAAGAAATAAAAATATTTTTTTGTAGAACATGAATTGGGCAGTACCTAGCGCCACCTAGCCTAGCTACTTGCAATTACTCTGCTTGACCCTGCCATCTAGTGGCAAGCGATTTAACCTTTCACGCTACGCGATAAACAGTGGCTTCGAGTTAGTTCTTTTGAGAGCGGCTTTTGGTTTCGCGGATTGGGTTTGCCGTTCCTCCGTGATGTGCGGTTGACGAAGTAATAGTGACTCGAGGAACACCAAAGGTAAGACGTAAAGTGCGCGAAGTAACTGGGTATCGGTTGTCTCCGTTTAACATCGCAGTGCTGTCGACGAGAAGACTGAGTAACTGCTTTCGAAACGCAAGTTTCTGTACCTGTGGGGGGAATCTGGCTTCGGAAATAAACACAGTTCGCGGAAAGCTCGTGTTACGCTTTTATTTGCTGCTCCTCTCGTCCCGTACAAGAGACGTAGCGTCCTCGTTAAGCCTTATTGAGCTCGATTTGCTCGATTCAGGGCCGCCATAATGAGATGCAGGCGACGGAGGAACTTTTCTCCCCTGCTTCAGGGACGAAAGTTCCTCTCTTTCTGAAGGAACATAGGTTACAAGACCGTTCCTCCCCCAAGGGAGGACTATCGATACCATTTTTTCTAAGAGTGTGGTGGCTACGTGGTCCCTGTCGCAGTTCGTGCGCCTCAGAGTTTTTGTGCACTCCTCCATGCTATCGTATTCGGAGCCGCATGTTCCGCAGCCTGTATTCTTGTGTGGGCATACGTCAATAGGCGCCGACAACGGGAGGGGGGGGGGGGGGGGGGCTCAAAGTCTTGAGCTTCCCCGGCGATGCCGGGCTCCCCCCCCCCCCCCCCCACCCCCCCTCTCTTTCGACCTCTTCTAAAAAGTACCATCGCCAGCTCTGGTTACAAAGTGACCAGAGCTGGCGGTGCTATTTTGGTAAATGGCAAAAATTATGGTAAATTTTTCTAACTATTCGCGCAGTCCTGTTTGATGACCTCACGTAGTATTAGCAAATACGATAAAGGATAGTGCTGGAAATTCCTTCGAAAGCCATTGGAAGTGGTTGCGAATGACGACAGTGGCACCTCCAGCTGACCTGCAGCCTACGGAACTAGAGGATATAATACGTTTTGGAAGTCCCATTTTGTTTTCCCAAAATTTGAAACAATTCATTACGGTCAGTGCGCTTGAACCATGGAATTCACTGATCACAACTGCAATGAGAGCTAAATTATAGGTTCACAAAAACAGACATTTGTTTAGTTATTATGCCGTCAGCATGCTTATCCTACGTTATCCTGTGGATTACACACGCTTGGGACGTCTCTTTCAAAGGACGTCCGAAACGTTTTTCGGGGGAGGGGGGGGAGGGGGGAGGCAATGGGGGCTCCGGCTTCCCCCCTCCTTCACCCCCCCCCCCCCCCCCCCCCCGGGAAATCGAGCTTTCCGCCTATGCATACGTCCATTTTGTGGCCAATCGCGTGACATATAAAGCAAACGAGCCGCCTCGGGCAATATTCGTGAACGGTGAGGACCTTATGCGTATAACATCCTCGTTTGGGGCGAGTCTTTCCCAAATGTAATGACTATTAGTTCCTCCCGAGGGGGCGCGCAGCTACCAGCTTCTGGGTTCTGCACACGGTGTTCACTGTGAGTTCCGAGCACTGCGCTTCCGCCGTTTATACTCGTTGTTTTGAAGGTACGTATTTTCTTGGTGAACACCTAGGCAAGAGATAATCTTCCCGGCATGTTGATTTTTTTAAAAAGTAATGCCATACCACTGCAAGTATTTTGAACGACTCAGGGGATAAATCTCTTAGTAGAAAGTAAACGCTCATGCCGTAATTATTTGAAAGCCAATAAGACAAGCCGCTCCACGGCGGTTCAAAGACATGTGTTTGCTTCGTAGCCAGTTTTTTTATTGTAGTATTTGTTTTTCTATTTGTGCTATTCGCGTGCTGCAGCAATTGTTTTGAATTGATCCCTGTAGAGGAGGTATTCTCCCAGCTGGAAGCGATGCTTCACGGGCAGAAAAATTGCTTTTCGATCAACAGGAATGCAGTCAAAGCCGCGACTCGCGGCAGGTGTTAAGTGTACGGAGCTACGCCCTGGTGAGCTCGAAAACCTCTGGCGCCCATCCCAGCGTGCCACTTGGAGGGCAGCTGCTCCAGGGACCAGAGTATATTCAAACAGCAAACTAAATAGAGACATTTTCCAACCAATCAACCTACAGCTTTGCCCCACCAGATGGATGATGACGACTATGATGGGATGGTGGAGAGGGTGAAGAGAAGGGTGAAGACGATGTGTGAATGATGACGATGTGTGAATGATGACGATTATGATAAGAGGGTAAAGAGTGTCGGGCCTAGCAGCGGCCTTTGCGACGTTGGTCTTCGCTGGCCCGCCCTGGGCTGCTGACTTCTAGCGCAGGCCAGTCTCGAGAGCCTGGCGAGGGCTCGCTGCGTGCCCAGCCTGCAGGCGAGCCGGCCGAATTTCTGGTGACGCTTGGAATCTATCACCTTTATGGTGAAGCTCCAGGCGCCCTATGTTGCGCTTTTTGGACTCCCGTGGCGACTAGGGCGAGGGAAGGGACGTCTACAACGCAGCGAACACAGATTGAATGTTGATTGGTGAGAGTCGCTGATGACGAATTTCCGCAGAAGAAACAAAGCTCACTTTTTCGTTATTTTCTTCCGCAGATACTCGTCATCAACGACTCTCACCTATCAACATCCAAACTGCGTTGTTGACGTCACTTCCCTCTCCCCAGTCGCCGTGGGCACGTGACCGTGGGAGTCCAGAAAGCGCAAAATAGGGCCCTTGGGATTGGCGGCGGTGTTGGCCGGGCGGCGTTCTTCGCAAAAGCAGGCCTTGATGTCTCGCAGCTTGTGTTTTTCTTTTCTTCTCGTGCTGGGAGTGGCGCGGCGGAAGGAGCGTGGAAACTTGCGAAGATTTTCTTTAGCTTGTTCGCTTTTTCGTTGTTCCGAGACTCATTTTCGGAACGAGTGGCAGGCGTCGGCACAGCCATGCATCTTAACATGACAAGAGAAAAAGGCAAGAAGAAGGATGCTTCGTCGTCGAACATGCCAAGGCACCTGGCCACCAATGACATGGCCGCCCTTGTCCAGCAGACAGCGGAGGTCATTTCTAGCTACTTTTCCTCAAGTTTGGGAGCTGCCCTGCTTCCAATCGTCGACGCCCTGGCCGGTCTCGCTCCACACGGCGAGCAGTCTCAGCAGTCCCTGTCGCAGGACTCTGAACGAGAGCTATTGGAACGTCAGCACGGTGAGCTCGAACATCCACAGACGCCCCACGAGATCGCTTCCAGCATCGTCGGAGCCCTCACCCCTGCTCCCACCGCAGGTATGGCTTCTACGGGAATCATTTCTACTTGAGCCACCAACGGGATCCGACAGCCTCGGGTGGAACCCCCACCGCACATTCCCCGTTCGAGGGCCCGTCGAGACTACAATATTCTGCGCGGCCTCGCCCAGAACACCAGAAGTCTCACTACGAGAGACGTCCACGAGATAGGGCGTCTTCACCCGTATCAGTTTTACTAGGACGCCATGCTCCCCTTACACCAGCACCTCATTTTCAATAGACTGGAGCACTTCCACGCCGTCACTTGAAGGAACTGGAGGACGGCTATCCAATCCCACAGGTCCAGGTTCGAGTCCGAGGTCTTCCGAAAGCTCCCCGACCAGCCAGCCAACCAGCCTCGACGCGGACGCGGCACATATCGTCCCCCCGCGAACACCAGCTTACCACCCAGGCACCAAGTTCAAGAGGCTCCTTAATTCAAAGCGAGTCTTGCAGCGACCCTGGGTCTTCGAGACTTCCAGTGCCGTCATCGATGGCACAGTCGTCTCCTCGATGCTCCTTGACGTTTTCCCGGTCGAGGACGTTCTCGCCCACTCATTTTGCGAGGCTGGCGTCTCGGCTGACCTCGCCCGTGCTTGGTTTTGGACCAAAGAAAACGACCCATTGGATTCTAAATCGACGACCACCGCCGCCGAGCGAACACTGGACGGCCTCAGCAGGACCGACAGCGTCATCGAGCCCCATGGCGATGACGACCCTGGCAATGGCTGCGGCCAATTGGCCGCAACCATTGTTAGGGAAATGCGCGCGCGTGGACTCTGGGCTCGGTCTCACATGAACAACTTCTTGTGTGCCGATCACGATCTAGACAAGTGGACATCTACGGTGCGCCTCGCCGTGGAAGATTTGCTCAATACCACTACAAGACGAGGCCTGCGCATGACGTTTGGTTAGTGCATAGAGTTATTAATAATAAACGCTAGAGGTTCAGGTGGCGCTTGTGTGCTGTTGCATTTTGAAGCAGAAAGCAAACAGTATAAATTTGACTTCTCCTAATGCATTCCTACGTGAAAACTCAAATGCGTTTTCTCTTAGCGCTCGATTATAAGTGTAAACATTGCTTAGTGTTGTGACGGAATAAAAATTTTTTGGAACGTTTCACAATTGGATGAACAAAAATATGTGTCAGTTAGGGCGTGTTTCTTTAGAATTCATGGCGTCAAACACTGCGCTAAAATAGCTCAAGACACATGTATGATACGTGTTGACGTTGAAGACGGCTATTATATGGAACGTATTTACGCATGTAGTCAATGCTATGAAGCACAGTGTGAATCAGCTTGACAAAACACCAAAAGGATAGTATATATACCAAATCAAACAATTAAAAAGACGACCGGAACAAAGCATGGAGTTATGGAACGAAGAACACGTACTGGGTAAGTAACACACTGTGAATGAATGATCAAAATAAAGCAGTAGCCGAGTTTTGTTCCTCTCAAAGAAATACGATTTTTTGTGCGCTAAAATAAATAACTTGTGCCTTATTTTTTTTTTGGTATGAATAAATTATCAAAAGTCTGAAGACACCTAAGCACTTATGAGTTGTGAATGCGAAAGCATGAATGTCCGACGATGTAAATGTTAGTGGCGGCGCCATGTTCGTCGGCGTCGAGACGAGCAGAAGCACCGGCGACGATGTGAATGCTAGAGGTGGCGCTATGTTCGTCGGCGGCGAGACGAGCAGAAGCACCGCCGACGATGTGGGTGATGGAGGCGACGGCATGTTGGTCGGCGGCGAGACGAGCAGAAGCCTCCGAGCGCGCGCCAACGTGTCCGTTTTAACCGACCCGGGACCCGTAGTGGCATGGGGTTAAGGCGGTTATTTTTATCGGCGCGCTGGCTGATGGTGAAGATACGGCTATTCCCTTTAGATCGGGCAGGCTCGAAGAATATTCATGCCAGAGCCTGGGGGCATTTGCGTGTTATTGCCCCCTAAGGTAGATCTTTCTCCACCAGTCCTCTAATCGTCTCTTTGTTGCCTCGACAGAAGGCCTATGCGGGCCTCTGGAGGCCGTAGTCTCATTCGAAGCAGGCCTGTACGCTGGTGCGGCTGGCCTAACCTCAATTGTTTGGTGTCCATCTCTAGAAACAGTGAAGCCCAATACTTCGGCAAGCTATAGGGGGCTTTGAAGGTCTCGGTCGTTGTCTCGTGACCGAGTTGGCCGAATTCCTGCGCATTCCAGTACAACGTATGCTACCGTTTTGTCGTGGGCCCCGCACACCCGGCACACGCTCGTGGTCACGGTGGAATCGAAGTGTCGTTTGTAAGACAGCGTACTTAGTGCTCCGGCTCGTGCCTCAAATAGCAGAAGACTACCCAGGCTATTATCGTATAGCCTAGCCTCCGAGCCGATGGTCCTCTTGAGTGCAATGTACACATCGAGCGTAGTCTTCGATTGGGCATCTTTGAGCCACTGCTATGTTTCTTGGTCGCGAACCTTTTTCCGGACCTCTCTCTCCCATTCCGTGGCCGACGACGCTTGGACAGGGTTGGCAAAGAAGCCGTACTTGCTTTCGAGCTGGTATAGGCGTTTCTGCCAGCGAATCTGCAGCCCAGTCAGTCGAGTGTACTTGAACAGCCTTTTGGCCCACCGGCAGGTGTCCATATGTCGGAGACGTCCGTCGTAAGCGATTTTACTGAAGGCTTCAAGGGCTTCACAAAAAGGACCATCCCAAATCGCTCTGGACAGCCTCATTTGCTACTGTATCATGACAGCCTAGCGCTTGGCACCCGATCTCCTTCTGCCTACATTCCATGTGAGTTCCGATATCTCCAGGGACACACACCACAGCGCTAGCAAAAGTCAGTCCCGGTACCACCACCGCCTTCCACAGCTACCCGGGTCACAACGAATATATTACAACTCCAGAGATTCCATTTCCGGAGAATGCCGGTTCCACTGGTGACTGCTTGGCGGAGATGGGCGAAGTGCTCTTGCAAGTAGTCCTCTGTATTTGTGAGTGTAATGCCCAAGTACCTGCACGAGTTCACTACAGGTACGCAGTCCACCCCGAGCCAAAGACTGCCGAATGTTGGGTCTTGTGGACCTGCAAACGGCACCGCTGCTGACTTGTTGGCATTGAATTTCAATCCAAGTCCTGTTGCTACCTCGGTACAGATATCTAGGACTTCCGCATGTCGCAGACTGATGCCGCGGTCAGCACTGCATCGTCTGCTTAGATAAGTCCTGGTAGAACCCATTGGTCAGTCCGTGGGCGCTGGCGGCACGGGCACGTAGCGCCATCTGGCGGCGGTGATTGAAACTGACGCGTGCAGCGGCCAATGGAAGCCTCGTCACCGCGCGCTAGCTAATAAGACCTTTGGGATCAGGGAAACTAGATGCCGTTTTCACGCTTCAAACTGATACCGTCGGCTCGCTCCATGGGACAGGTAATGCTTTCGCATTAAAATATAGTTTCGTTCTCTCGTTTGTAATTTTTGACGATAGCAGGACGCTCCAAGCGCAAGGTAATGGCTGTTTGTTATATAAAATATATCCATTTTAAAGTGATACCCGCCGTTGCCTCACGTTCCTTTTATACTTTTCTTTTGTAATAATCACGCGAAAACCTCCAGTACAGAGAAATTAATCAAATGACACTGGCCCGGTTGTCGTCTGCTATCCACTCTTTCCGCACGTGATTCAACCCGAGTCAAGAAAGTGTTGCACATCGCAAGAAAAGAAAACAAAAACGGGAATGTCTAGGTTATGCTCCGCATTGGGGTGCAAAAGCCGTGAAGTGAAGACTTGAAGATTTTCTTTTCACACGTAAGTAGCGATCGAATATTTTGCGACATATTCATTGGATAGGAGAAATTGAAAAAGTTTTACCGCGCGCTCGCGTATATGGCTTGATTCGAAGCTACTCAATTCATATGCCAGATTCCCTCGAAAATATGGCAGCCTTCTGCAGAAGGGGCTCCTTGTATTTCGGGCCAACTTTGCTCCAGCAGCGCACCACAAAATTTGCTTGCAACTCTTCGTGCTGCACTGCTTCAAAGAAGGGTTGTAGGAAAAGTGTAGGCTCAAAAAAGATGCGGTATCCACCATTTCTGGAGCCTTAGCATTCTGTGTCAATTTGAGTGTAAGGTATGAAAAGACAAGCATACCGAATGCAGATCTTTATTATTCTGCTTACTGTGTTCACCATTGGTTCAAAAATAAAGACAACAAGAAAGCATGTAAAAAATATAAAAATTAAAACGAAAGCAAAAAAAGACGGACTACATATGTGTTATCAACATGCCTTTCCTAAATGTTATGAGAGCATAAAACAAAGGTAAACCTCTCCTCTCATGGCTACCAAAAAGTTGTAAACGTCATCGGGGAATGAACCTTCAATAGTAAAAATGAGGTGAACTGGGCGAGCTGGTAAAGGTTTGACATGATGGGTATAAGAGCTTCAAAAACGAGGCCGACAAAAGGGACAGACACTACAGGGGAACAGCTGTTGTTTGTTCGAGTCTGTTCCTTTTCTTGTCCTCGTTTTTTGAAGTTGTTATACCCTCCAAGTCAAATCTGCGGCATTCTGCAGACAAAAAGAGAAGATCTGATAAAGTATTGTAGAGTACAAAATGAAATGCCACTAAAAGGGAAAGGTACATCGATCACGGCACTCACTGCTTTATGTGAAAAAGAGGTCTGCATTATTCTTCTTTCGTAAAAGGGCACCACACCTTACAGATTAAGGTGTTCAAAGCCAAATAATTGCACCTCCTAAACCATCTAGCGCAAGAAATAAGCACAAAACGATCGTGCACATAAATAAAAACACGAAAATATGACCGAGTCACTCCAGTAGATTTTCATGCAACTTGAGTGGAAATCTATTGGAGTGACTTGGTCATGTATATGAAAATGACAAAAGAAAATTGTCAATGTCATTCTACTCGAGTCTACACACATTTTAAAATATGCCTACAAACTTTCATGAACCATAGATGCCCCAAAGTCCTATAAAACTTAAAAAATATCACCAGCAGCTCTCTAAAATGTCCAACCACTTTTCCATGTACGATTTATACACTCTCCCCAACACCACCCGGGTTGAAACCGACACCATCCCAGACTTGTCTGAGCAAAATGCATACGAGGCTGTGCCCCCCTCCCCCACACCACCTACAACGCTCCAAAACATTTGTGATACTTCCACAAGGTGACAATTCTGGATACACCCCTGTTCATGTGCATGACAAGGTCCATTTCTACCTATTCTGTTTTGGAGATATTTCTGGGATCCCTACATATAAGTATATTTATTATTGTATTTAGGCCAAAAGGTACGGTTAACATGCCAATTTGCACATACAACGTATGCATGCAAAGATGTGAACAGCAGCATTGTTTATTAAAACAGCAAATGGTTTTGATTCAAACTTGTTTGAAAAAGGTAGGTTACAAAATAAAAGTGGTTATAACGTAATATTGAACAGGCATATTAGCGTGCATATAAAACGTTTTTGGGCAACATACTAATAGTGTTTTGTAAAAGTGTACAGATGCAAAAAAAAAGAGAAAAATTAAAAAAAAACATATTTAATATATTTTGAGATTCTGTAAAATATTTCACAAAATCATCACCCTTTCATTAACAACTTAATAAAACTTAAAAAAAAAAGAAATCAGCCACCAGCAAATATAAGACAGGGGGTGATTTTATATGTATGTAACAAAGCAACAGTTTTAATAAAACAAAGTAATCGATATCATCCGTCCCCTTGTTGCTATAGCACCTGGTTCAATTCAACTTGAACTTCATTGGGGCAAATCTGAAAACATGTATAACACTTGTGGTGCCTGTTTATGAGTGCTGTTTTTTTAATCCAGTCTTCAACTCACATCCAGTAAAAGAAAACAAAGTGTGTACCCATCAATGTGCCGTCTTGTTCTCTACCTCACAGGCTCCCACATATAGTCCATCAAGACTGGACCACCAATGACACATCACCAGGATCATCCTCCAGTACAGACCACCCATATTTCGACCAAGAGTCCTCAAAAAGCAAGCGGCAGTGCTTGACCAAGAAGCTACAATCGGCTAAGAAGAAAATCCACGTAATCAAGACAATTTTGTAAAGAAAAAAGCAAAATATCAAAGACCTAAAAAGCCTGGTGGAACGTTAGAGGGACCAGCATGCTCTCACACACGAGCTCCAACTCAAACTGAAAGCATTCGGCGAAATACCTCAGGAGCTTCTCAAGGGATTTGAGAAGAATGCCACAAGGAAGTTGTCCAGCAGGAGGCACAGCGAAAGAACAAAATAGTTCGCTGCCACATTGCACTATTAAGGCCGGTTTTCACACGCAGCGAAGCGCAGATGTAGCGCAGCTCACATGTCGTCAGCTACTTATCGCCTGCCATGAGAAACAGTTTTGGCAGTGCAATTCAAAGCTGGTAAACGCACCCGTCAACGTGCGCTTAGCGCGAGGTGAGCGCTATGCTTATAGCACTATCTTTGTATGTGTGAAAAGGCTTTTACTCTCCACAGGCATTTGACTATGTAAGCAGACTGTTCCCTCTGCCCTCCGTAAACGCCCTCAGGTTCTGGTTGAAGGTGGCAGGGTGGTGGCCTGGGTTAAGTCGAGAACACTGGGAGGGCTCCAGCGGCGGCAAAGAACTTTGTCCGCGCGGGACAAGCTGTGCGTCATGCTAGATGGGATGTCCGTGAAGAGAGCCGTCAGCCTGGACGTTCCAACCGGCAAGCTGGTTGACTACATCGGTCTTGGCCAAGGATTGGGAGCGCACGAGTCTGACGAGGTGCCCATGGCAACGGAGGCTCTGGTCTTCATGAAAGTCGGCCTTGCATCACCTTGGAAGATTCCCTTTGGGTACTTCCTCACCAACGGAGCATCAGGGCAGCTCCTCAAGAGCCTCATTAAAGATGCCATTGCAGCCGTTGAATAGTGTGGACTCCATGACAAGGCTGTGGTTTGCGATGGACTTAAAGGGGTCGTGCAAAGAAAATAGATATGAACAGTCTTAATTTTATAAAATTGATGAGATCTCAAAGATCCCAAATCCCAAATATCACGGCGAAAAATTACGCCCACATTTTATAAACAGTGTTTGAAAATAGTGTTTCTTGGGGTGCCTGGAACGACTATGCGACACCGTTGCCCAGCATGAGCAACAAAACGTCACAATAAGACCTGTGTAAGGTTGAGGATCTACTGTACTCTATATTGTGTTCCAATAATAAAAAGTAAGTTATGAAAATAGTGAGGAAGTTACTGGCGTTCTAAAACTAATTCGGAAGTACTATATCACATGATTGCAGGTAAGTTTCCTCCATTTATGTATCAAAATGGAAAATAAAGTTCTTTAATAATAATAATAATAAAGTTTCGTTTTCTAACACATTCGAGACTTCCGTCGTCCGGCAACCATAGCAACGTCTGCCCCTCCCCGCTCCTGTCGCCCCGTCGTCTGCTCGGCGCTGCGCATTTTCTGTGCGCGGCAAGTTTAGGTTTATTAACGTAGAAGTATGGGCTAGTTGATAAGTAGATTGATAAAAACAAAACAGCGCAAAGACAAAGACGAAGTAGAAGAAACCACAGGACACAGCGCAGCGCGGTGTCCTGTGGTTTCTTCTACTTCGTCCTGGTCTTTGCGCTGTTTTGTTTTTATCACGTTTAGGTTGTTGTATGTGCTTGGCGTCGTTGGCGTCTGTTGTGTGCGCGCTTCAGCATTCGCCATGCCGACCGTGTGTCTTGTGAGAGAGTGCAGCACGAGGTATGGTAAAATGAACGACATTCGGTTGCATAAGTTACCGGACGATCCACAGCGAAGAGCGGCCTAGCTTCGAGCCATTGACTGCGAACCTCGCTGCTCAGAGCTCGCCCCGTCTTCGCTGTTGGTGTCGCCGTCGGATGGTGAGCGGTGTCGTACTCTTCGGAGGGGGGTGGCCGCATAAGGCAGAAAGCCGAGAAGTCTGCTTCGCTCGATTAATCGACGCTGAAGCTCGGGGAGGGCCAGCCGATCGGACATCTTGCATCTGAGGAACGTATCTGGGGTGCTATGTTGCGCTTTTTGGACTCCCAGGAGACTTGGAAGAGGGAAGTGACGTCAACGACTAGAGAAACGCAGATTGGATGTTGAAAGAAGAAAACAAAATCAACATCCAATCTGCATTTGCTGCGTTGTTGACGTCACTTCCCTCTCCCTAGTCTCCTGGGAGTCCAAAAAGCAAAACATAGCCCCCCTGGTTCGCCTTTGACTTCTACGCGTGACGTCAGAAAGTAAAACTTTCCGATTGGCTGTCTTGATGTGACGTAGCCGTAGAATTGAGAGGGAAGCTGCCCGGGAAACGGAAATTGTCGTTTTACGCTAATAAATTAATCCGGACGATAAAACGAATGCGCGTGGGTTACCTAATAGAGGACCGGCAATCAAAATATCGCACATGCGCAGAATTTTTGAAAAACGTTTCACGACCCCTTTAAAGCTAATGTTGCCATGGCAAAGCTGCTGGGGTGCCGGGTCCACAAAACCAACTATGAGAGCCTCCAGCCCATATTTGAGCATCCGACCCAACCCACCGAGGAGGCACACTTCATCTTTCACGCTTGACGCGCCCTCAAGCTTCTTCGAAACCTCCTAGGCGGCAAGAAGGTGTTCAAGTCAGCAGCCTACGGTGTAAGCATATGGAATGGCTTTGAATTTCTAGAAATCCAAAGTGCGATTCTGTCACAATGGGGAGGCCAATTCTAAAGTTGCACTACAGATGCAGCGAACCATACGTCGCTGTTCTGAGAGCATCCGGTCATCTGCTATCAAAACGGAGGCTTACTGTTGGCTGACGAGCAGTGTTGTCACCCCGCCGTCCGATCTTCTGGATTATACCCAGCCCTCCTTCATCGGAAGGTTCCTCTCAGGAAGGGCCGTGTCCCGATCGTAAGTCACATTTTTAGTAGGAAAATAAGCGTAGAACGAGCGTAATTTTTGCATCTTTTTTAATGGTTAAGCCCGTATGAGGAGTTACCACCAGGAACAGATAATCTCAGAATCATTTCTAGTGCACTTCTAAAGGGTCCATGAAACGAATTTATGGCTGGGATAAATGAATTTAGACTCAAATCTTACCAATAGCTTATCGTTTAGTGGGCGGAAAGAAAGAAGGTAGAAAGTCAAAAGCCTGAATTTCGGTACGAAAGTTTGAAAACACAGCGGACTATTTCGTACCTCGTTTCCTTCGAAAGTTCTCTGCCTTTTCACTGTGACACATCGCGGTACCCAAAGCACGTCATCGGCTCAAAAGCACGTCACACGACACCAGACCTCACTTAATACCTTCACCCCTAAGCTGAGAGTGCGGTGGAAGCTATTCGCTTGCCGGACCAAACAGCCGTCTTCCTTTTATCACCTGACCTCATTCTCTGCGCGTGGGTGTGCGCGAGGGAGCGTGATCACGTGGAAATTGTGAGCGGAGTGGGGAAAGCAATTTTTGTCCGAGTTTTGGGCGATGGGCTAATCTTCTAGGAGGAGAATGGCGGTGTCCAAGTACACAAACGAGGGTCCGAGCGAGAGGGGAGTCCCTCCTTTTCGTCTTCTTGAACTGTTTAATACAATGGCGTGATTTCTGAGTTGAGGAGGAAAGCTAAGAAAGAAAAAGTTAAAAAATCCTTTCACGACCCCTTTAAGACAGGTACCCAGGAACCTTGATCCAAAGTGTGCGTCGGACCTTTACGTGATTACGACAATTTCCAGACTGTAGTTGATAGAGGTCAATTTCGTCTCGAAAAATATATTTTTCTTATATATTCTGCAAAAGAACATTTCAGGCTGAAAAACTGCTTCCATAGTCAGTCCAGAAAAAATATATTTGCAAACGGAAGTCAGGAGCCTTTTGCCCCTCTGGTTGGTCAATTGCATGCCCTCAAGCAAACAGTGTGTCGCCCACAAGGTATATTGTAACCCTGGGCAACGCACTCACAGTATGACCTTGTGTTGCTTACCTAATTACTGTGTAAAATATTATAAAGATGACAATTATGACCGAACCAGTCTGGTTCTAACGAACAATCTTAAAATAAACATTCTTGTATAGTCCGCACAGTGTAAGATATCAACTTTCAAACATGCATAGTCCGCAGACTATAGTCCAGAAAAGACGGTATTTGATTTGTTCGACACTCTTGGTGACTAAGAATCAGGTCGTTCACTAACTGATCGATCCAGCAAACAACTCGACAAAAAAAAATAAAACATATAAGAAACCCAAAGAAGCTGTCTTTGACCGCTTGTGCACTTGTTCAATGTTTTCGTTAATTCAATACCAGCCGACACAGTCATGTTTTTAACTACACTGCGCATACAAATTCTA
This sequence comes from Ixodes persulcatus, assembly GCA_013358835.2. NCBI lineage: Eukaryota > Metazoa > Arthropoda > Arachnida > Ixodida > Ixodidae > Ixodes > Ixodes persulcatus. Next base: position 209,047 of record JABSTQ010010630.1, on the reverse strand, counting down.
AAACTGGATTCTGTATGGCAAACGTTTCCTCAATAGATACTGCTCTGAATATATAAACTGCGTAAAGTAACGCTGAAGGGGCCTTGAAATTTTATGACAATATCCCGAAGCTCATTAGGTATTGTTAAACAAATTGTCCATTCTGCAGGAAATAGACCACTTTAAGAATTGCGATACCCTCAAAGGTTACTGGGAGTGAAGAACGAGTTGCTTTGCATTCTGGTCAGTCTAACAGTAAAGTTTACAGTGAAAAATGCAAAACAAATAGCTCTTCAAATGTGCAATGTCTGCCACCTCGGTTTAACCAATGACAAAAAAATCAACCATACCGGAGTAGAAGAGTCCAGAGCATGCAGTGAATGGACCCCAATTAAAACGATGCTTGTGCACCCTCACACTAATATTTCCTAGTAAAACAGTTTAATTGTTGTTACTGCATTCTTCTTACTTCTTATTCGCAGCACGTCTAGTGGCGGTTCCTCGAGCAGCTGCACAAGCTGCAGGCTACTGAAGGTCTTCCCGCTGCAAACAAGCTGACCCAGGCGCACATCTACTTCTACAGGAAGAAGATGAAGGTGAAGCTGGCCGCCCCAACCCTCAGCAGCTCTGTCGCTAAGGCCTGCTCTTTGCCAGACAGCTTGGGTTCCCCGAGTTCCACCACTGCGAGGGAACGTGCGAGTTGACAGAAGACATCGACCTGTAAGATGTCAGATACACTGAAGTATTCGCGCTCCAGAAACAATTCAGTACTGTGCAATGTCGTATGGGTCGACTACAATAGCACTTTGCAGAAAATTGTGGTTTTGTGTGCAATTCCGGTTCTTCGACCTGTTGAACCCGAGAAGCCCGGTAGCTCACGGCTAAACGCGCTCATTCAACACAGCCAACATCGAGGAGACGAACCGAACAATGTAGTGGGCTGGCAAGAACATCATGCAGCTGGAGCTTCCCGACGGCAAACCTGTGGTCTTGGACGGCAGGCGCAAGTCTGTGATTGCATTCGCCTTCACACTGAAGAGCGTAGACAGGCTCACAAGCCAGCAGCTTAGCAGTGGCACAGTCAGGTTAGTGCAGGAACAGAGCAGATGCTCTCCTCCATATGCTTTAGAGTGCAAGGGTTCTATGCAGTGTTGTACGGAACGGCGTTCCAAGGAACGGCGTTCCTGGAACGCGTTTCTTTTATGAGGAACGAAGGAACGCCGCCGTTTCATTTTGCATCGGTGGAACTGGAACGGGTACTCGGTGTATTTTACTGGAACGGAGAAAGGAACGGCGTTCCTTCTTTTCGTCCAGTGTTGTTTTTCTTTTTAAATTTTAAGGGGGAAATTTGAAACGTATAAAAACAATAACTTTCTAATGAACCAAATCTCATTAACTTCTTGGCTAATTATTTTAGGGTTGTTTTTTGTGTGGTCCTCGTTTAGTAACAGTCGGGTGCAGGAGAGCTAGTGGACAATGATTCTTTTTTTTTTTCAGTGCCCGAGACTGCGGTACAAAAAGCCAAACTTTTGATCAAAGGAAATGACACAGAAAGAGGGACGTTTCAAACTCTTCTAATTTCTTTGCTTCCGCGAATCCTCATACACCCAGAAATACAGTGTGGGTAAAGTACATATAAAAGGTACTCCAAGTAACGTACAAAGTAAATGAGACGTGATGTACTTTAAGTAAAGTAGTAAGTACACTGGGTGCAATGTACTTGAAGTAAACTACCATAAATACAATGTACTTTCAAAGTAAAGTACAAGTATTTAACACCGTCTTTCACGATGCCCTTTCATTTCCCTATACAGTGATTTTTTAACTGGTATCCATTTCCCAGGGGTAATCAGGGGTGCATGACCTAATTTCAAAAACAGCGGCGAATATTTGGTAAAGTCAAGCGGCCACAAAGCACTTATTTTCAGGAATAAAGCCAAATTCAGAAGTCCCTCTTTTGAATTTGGTGTCGTTTGCACTGCATTGTTGCACCCAAGGGGGTTAAATGTACTAGAAATGTACTTCCACGGGCAACCCTCTCATAGAAGAGTGTCCTGTCGTTAATAAAAAAATACAGCGAGTGTGCAAGCGAGCTGGTGATAATTAATCATCATTTGACACCTGAGATTGGGGTGCGAAAAAATTAAGGGACTTTCAAGTCGAAGGAAAAGACAAAAGAGAATGTCTCAAAACATTGTGACGTTCTCATCTGTTGTGTTTTTCTTGGACTTGAAAGTTTAATTTTTTCCGCACCACAGTTTAGGTGCACAGGTGCCACATTATGATTAATTTTGCTCTCCTAATATTTTAAACCTCCTCGCTTGCGCTGACCAGCCGAGAGTTAGAAAAAGCTACGGGAAAGCCGCCCCCAGAAAAGACGGAGCGATGCGTCGTCAGCTCACGTTTCTGGTGAGAGTAGAATATCCCTCCCAGTATTTCTTTGAAATTGACAAAGCATCATTTCGTGATAAAAATTTAACAAAACCAAATTTGGGGAATGTACATTGAAGTCGGAAATTGTACTTTCCTTGGAAAGTACCAGAAAAAAATGCGTTAAGTAAAGTACAAGTACGTGCTCAGAGAATGTACTTCAAGTAAAAATTTTTTTCTTCGTTGTAAAATCGTTTTATAATATCCTTCTTCCATCTAAGCTGTTTAAAAAAAAAATGTTTTTTTTCTTTGCATGTGTCCTTTAAGTACAATGTACTTAAAGTACTACCCAACACTGCAGAAATATGAGGCCGACTACAGTTATCACTGAACTTCCACAAAGAGACCTAGAGTTACAACAAAAAAACAGGTTACCAGACATCGAACGCACCCTTGTATCCGGAACATTCGTCACTTAAAAGATACACGAAAATTAACTTTTATTCCTTTTCCCCTAGTCCCCCACCTTCAAAGTGAACAACGAATACAACCTTCACGAAGGACTTGTAGTTTTCAAGACTGACCTTCCAAAAGCCCTATACCTCTCCTTCACTTGATCGTTTTGCGGACAGCAACAACGAGAAGCAACTGTTTTTAAGTTCGAACAAGGGACTTTGTTAAATTAAAACGCGTGAGGTTGTTGTAAAACGCTCGAGTAATGTGAGGTAACAGTATATTTGGTTTCGTCTGAATTCGCCCACCACAAACATGAATATGGTTAAAGGTTGAGATTTTTAAAGGTGAATATATCAACAAATAAAACCCTGCTTCCGCTTTCTTTCTTCTCCTGGTGCCCTTCCACCACGGCATTCAAATTCGTATGTTGCCATTTGATGGGATAGATTAAAAACAAATAAAAAATCAGCAAAACAGAAATGTAACGTATATGTAACGATACGTTTAATTTTTTAACTGTGACGGGAACGAGTTCCTTTTTCACATATGGAACTTGTGACGGGAACGCGTTCCGATATTCCGAAGGAACGAGGAACGAGCTTTCGTTCCTTTTTTGAGGAACGTGTACAACAATGGTTTTATGTTTCCAACAAATTGTCTTCCCGCATATTTTACTTTTTTAGCTACCAGTGCTCCTACCGTACAAACCAGGACCACCTGGAATTATTCTTCAGCTGCGTGCTGGCAAAGGGGCGTGTGGAATAACAACCCATCAGCAGCACAGTTCCGGCATGCCTACAGGAAGCTGCTGGTGCATACTGGCGTGCAAGCCACCGCGTCTGACAACGTGGCTGCATACCTTGAGAGTGGAAGCCTTACCGTCAGCCAGGGGACGATCGACACCACCGCTGACACCGAAGATGATGAAGAGGCTGACCACCTCGCCAGAGTCTATTAGTTGGGTGAGGCTACCCTGTCCGAGTTCTCCTCAGAAGTAGTCAAATACATTGGAGGCTTCGTCAGCCGGCAACTCACCAATACCCTCAGCTGGCCATCCTGCTTTATCATGCTGCTGGACGACAGCGTGACAGGGATCCTTATCGCCCTCAAGAACAACGAAGCGCGCGTGTACCCCTCGGAGCTAGCCCTTCAGCTCCTGCAGGAAATAGAAAGAGTCTTCAGAGGAGTCTCTAGGGAGACAGTAGCACGAACGAGTGTAGGTGCATGTCCACGAGGAGCCGATGCATATGGTGTCACTTGCCAAGAAGTGATAAGGAGATATGCTGAGTTGAGGCTTCGACACCTTGCACGCAACATCAACCAAAGATGTCGTGGAGCGTGTGTGGGTCACATCTCGACCAAGCGAATACTTTTTCGTCCCCAATAGTGTACGTAGTTAGCTGGGACATGAGAGCACGTGGACACTAGCTACTATCAGAGTGCTCGAACGACCCGGCATGCAACTGCAACTCATGCACATTGTTTACGTTGAAGTTACAAACCGGACCTTTAGAGTGTTCCAATAGTACCTGATGCCACGCGCTCCAAATAACTGTGATTAAGCTATTATACTATTGGTGATAAACAACGATGTTTTTTTCTTCGCTTCCTTGGAATTCTGAGGTGCCCATAAAAGTGAAATTTTTCTAGTGTATTTTTATTTTTACTTTTATTTTCAATCGTCATATGATGTACTGTAAATCGTTTTGCGCTAGTGCAACCTCAGTCACTGCTCTGAAGAATTTTTGGCTGTTACCAAATGTTACCAATTTTAGAGAATAGAATGAGGGGAGGTCAATCTTGAATGTTGAGTTTTCCAGTGAGGGGAACACATTTCAAAAAGGCTGTCATCTCCAAATGTTGTGTCTTTTCGTATTCCTTCCAGTTTAGGCACGTTAGCGTTTATCTGTAAGTGTCTTGTAAGGACAGTCTGCTGTACTTTTTGCCCTATGTATGTCAGTTTTCTCTGAATGAGTTGTTTTTGTATCAAAGCTGGTCTTTCAGCTTTTTTTAATGTGTGTGAATATTTAGACAGCGCGATGTTGGTTAGTCATTTAAGTGATGCGACATGTCTGTATACACTGTAGATGAGCAATTTAGCCGGTGCAGTATAACCGCTAGCCTGGGGTCTTTAATGTGCGTCACGCAGTTGTGAAACCCAGACGAGTGGCGGTACGATGCTACTCTAAACCTAAACGGGCATGGGGTGGAGATTGAGCCCATAGTAGTGGCCATAGTATTGGTCATCACTGCTGAGCTGGCACTAACAGCAAGTCTCCCTAGTGATCAGGAGTATGCGTTCGACACATTCAGGACAGTCACCCCTGGCAGACTCTAAAAGAGAAGGGAGGGGGGGGGGGTCATTTTGAGCCCGTAAGCAGCTGTAAACAAGGCACACCTATGTAGTTCCCAGTGACGTCAAGTGTATACCTCTTATGCAACCCCATTGCAACAATTATTATCTGATGGCCACATAGTTTAGATGCACACTGTTTGTGAGAAAACCGGGACATTAATTTATGAAAATCAAGTTCCAGATGTTTGTGTGTCATATCTGGTAGCACCAGTGCAAATAAGGATACTCTTAGCTCTCGGTGTTCTTGGTTTAGCTTTCGTTACTGCTATTCTTGCCTTAAAAGTGTATGTGTGCATATAGATATTTGTAGTGGATATGTTTGTGTAGATTTATTTTCAGACAACACCTGTTCGCTTTGAAACTTCTCTGTGTGTTCTGTAATTATATCATTATACCGTCTTTCCGTTGTTGAGAACCACAAAAGAGTGTCAAAACCACCAACGGTGTTGTGTGCCAATAATTTCGCAAGTAAACGCATGCTACATATACATCGATCACAAAAAACGAGCGTGAACGGCATGTATGCAGAGAAGCCTGATAAAACACTATTAGTTTTACTCATGTAGCATGAAAAACGAAGGTATGGGGTGTGATTATAATGCAATTAAATGCAAAGGTGCTAGCGAGCTGGACGAGAATGACGAAAATAATCCCTGGAGAAGGGGAACAAGAGGGACAAAGGACAAACACAAATCTCCGTCGCGCACTAGGCACCTAGCTGTGTTTGGAGATTAGTGTTTGTCCTTTGTCCCTCTTGTTCCCCTTCTCCAGGGATTATTCTCGTCATTCTTGTCCAGCTCGTTTGCACCTTTGCATTTAATTGCATTATAATCATAACCTTAAAATGCAAGATTTTCGCCCTTGTTGGTGTTAGACCGGTGGCAGCTGATAAAACCCGTTTGCTTTACTATCGTCTAACCCCTGGTTAGCTCAGTTGGTAGAGCACTCCACTGGAAATGGAGTGGTCCCGGGTTCGCGCGCAGTAGTCCCCTAGCTGTGTATGGGGTGGCCAGTTTCAGTGTAGCTTAACACGACGCCGACGGTAGCAAATATACATGCGGCACCCAGTCTATAACTTCCCTCAGCTTTCTCTAGATCTGTTCCACTTGCACGTTGTTTTCGTTGTTTTTAGGCCTTTCACGCAATTCAGTCGGTCTCGTCTTGGCCGTGTATTGACTGTCTCTTGTGCTAGATTAGCCCTTTAGCACCAGAAATAAAAAGACATAAATTCTGAGGTGTTTTTCCCTCGGAGAGCACTGGCGATCGTAACAAAATGTTGAGATATTTATTTGTTGAACGTGTATTTATATTTCCAGTTTGGGTCCCCATTGATCCGGCCAGAGTCACTTTCAGTTTTGTTTCCGTCATTTGAAGGCTACTACGGCTTGAAAAAAACCCACATACTTTTTAATTGTTCTTTTTGCTTGAATTGATAGCTAACATTAAATATCATGCTGTACACCAGAGGCCTAAAGTTTTGCTAACTTAAACATCGCTCAGTAATAAATAAAAACATTAACTGAACAAATTACACTCTTATAACGTGAATAAAGCTACACACTACCCGTTACGAGTGAAGAATTTTTGCTAATTTCTATTATTCTCTGGTGTAGAGCAAAATATCACTTTTTGTTTTCACATAGGAATGCACAGGAAGACTGGAAAAGTAGACTGCTTGCTGTCTGCTTCAATTTGCAACCGGACGTCCCGAAGACACTAGCGCCGCTGAGCCTCTAGCGTTTATTGTAATAACTCTGTGGGTTATTAGAACCCCGAGCGCCAAACAGGCTGAAGCTCGACGAGAGTATGGGCCGCGTCACAACTACGTCGTATTCACTGGCGGCCAACGTTACTAGATTACCTCAGTCGTGTAACTCCCGCGGAGGGGGGTACCCCCCCTCACTCACTTCAATCCGCCTGGAGTAGAGCCCCTCGATTTGTTTGCTTTTATCAAGGGGCTTTAGCCTGGAGTCGTTCGAAGCGCCATCTATATTTTCATTTCAGAACTGCGAGTTCCAAAAAACACAGCTGAAGCGCCAAATGGCGATCACAACGCCGCCATTTCTCCCGCAGCGGTCACTCGAGGAACTGCACGTTACATCTATTTTTGGCTTCAATCGGCCATTTCGGAGCCGAAGCAGATGAAAGGGTTACAGGGGGCGAATCCCCAGCGGACGCGCCGCGACTCATTACCGAAGTTAAAATGCGCCTAGGTCGGGACGCGCTACCTGAAATCCCCGCTGAGGCATGGTTGTATAAAAACAATATTAATTGTGCTGCAAAACCTTGCAAAATAAAAATTTTAGAAAACATCACGCGCCCCCATTTTTTACTAAACTCCAATAAAAGTTACTACAAAAAAGAGTTTTTTTCCCGTTGGTTTTTACGTTTCTAGTAACGTTGAAACGAACGTATCCCGATTCAGTTACCAAAGCAGCCGTCCGGCGGCGTGTCGAGCGACTCCGATCCAGAGCCGTTTATACTGAGAGAGTTTGGCCTTCTTAAAGGGGCTATGCAACAATTTTTTTACTTTGCGCAAATACCGCTTAGAACGGATCCCTGACGTTAATGACCTATGAAACACGCCTTCGTTTTGCACCCGACGCATTAGAAGTCCCAGAAAAAAATTAAAAAACAACGAGCAGCGTTCACGCCCTCAACTCGCAGCCAGAACAAGCGGCCACGTGATCTGGAGCCGATTATATGCCGCCAATGTTGATCATAGCCACGCGCTGGGGTTGGCAAAGCACAGGACACGCGCTGAGTTCCAGACATTGTTATGGCTCGGCTATTGTCGTCGTTGCAGCGATTGGACACGGGCCACTACTCGAATGCTTCTCGAGCTATCAATTATCACGAGCCTAAATCGAGTGCCCACGCAATGCTCGGGTCCAATCTATGAACCGCATTCAAATATCGTCATACGGGTGTACTGCGATCCAACGTTATTAGATTAACTCAGTTACGGAACTGTTCATAGACGCTGCATGCACGAACAGTACCCCCCCTCACTCACCACGACTCGCCTAGATTCGCTCGACGCGCCGCCGGACGGCTGCTTTGGTAACTGAATCGGGATACGTTCGTTTCAACGTCACTAGAAACGTAAAAAACCAACGAAAAAAACTCTTTTTGTAGTAACTTTTATTGGAGATTAGTACAAAATGGGGGCGGGTGAGGTTTTCTAAAATTTTTAGTTTTCAAGGTTTTGCAGCTTAATTAATATTGTTTTTATACAACCATGCCTCAGCGGGGATTTCAGGTAGCGCGTCCCGATCTAGGCGCATTTTAACTGTGGGGGGTACTTCGCGGCGCGTCCGCTGGGGATAAGGGGGTGGCGCCTCTGTAACCCGATTGAAGCAAAAAATACATGTCACGTGCAGTTCCTCGAGTGACCGCTGCAGGAGAATGGCGGCGTTGTGATCGCCATTGGGCGCTTCAGCTGTGCTCTTTAGAATGCACAGTTATGAAACGAAAATATAGATGGCGCTTCGAACGACTCTAGGCGGATTATGGTGAGTGAGGGGGGGTACCCCCCTCCGCGGGAGTTCCATAACTGAGGTAATCTAGTAACGTTGCTGCGATCCCCGCGTTACGTCATCGAATTTTGCAAGGGAGAGATTGAATGAAAATGATCGCTTTTGTCCTTGAAATTACACCGCAACAAAGGAGTTTCTTGGCCAGTGGCATTGCATGCGAGTATCCTTGAGTCCCACTAGTGCCAGTAAGCTCGTGTAAAGTGAAAAACATTCCAATTGAATATCGTTGCACAGCTCCTTTAAGGAGATTTTGACAGCCTGACAACCACAGCAGCGTAGTCTGACAACCGGGGGATGACTACTTCCGTCCACCATATTGTGGCTCTGACTCATAGGAACTCTACGCGATTTCTCAGGAATGAACAAGACAAAGAAGTAACGCCATATTGTGTTACCGCGAAATCCGCTTGTTCTAGCGGCCAACAAGCTCCGCCCATTGGCCAAACTCTCTCAGTATAAACGGCTCTGCTCCGATCGAGTCGTGGTGAGTGAGGGGGGTACTGTTTGTGCATGCAGCGCCTATGGGCAGTTCCGTAACTGAGCTTATCTATCGGTTACATGTTAAGAAGGTAGGAGAAGCTCCTCGCACAAGCGTGGTGCGCCGGTTTCAAATCCCTCCGCAATCGAAAGAAGAGTTCACTGGAAACGCTCCTTGTTCCGCTTCAATGGATAGATAATGGCCACAGAGTGGTGCCAACTTATCTCCGACCCCCACCTTTGTATTCATCGGAGAAGGAACCGAGCCCCTGAAAGCAGCCTTTGTATCAATCGGAGGGGGAAGCTAATCCCCGAAAGTCGTCTATGTTTCCATCAGAAGGGGGAAGACTTAATCTCCCTCTCGTGGCTTCCACAATGCTCGAGAGATAAAGCAAATATGTACAGAAAGGCACGACCCTCCTCGCGCGTTGGCCGCAACGTCACGGAAACGATGGGACGCTATTGGATGCGGAGGTGGGTGAGGGATATATGATTCCCTTTGAGGGGCATTTGCCGCTACCTTCTTGACTTGTAACCTACTATAATAACGTTGCTGGCGGCCACAGATGTGTGCGCGACTGCTGAGCGCGAGATGATAGCGAGCTTCCACAGTTTATTTGCAACATGCATGCGACACCATCGAGATTGCCGGTCCTAGCAGCCTATTAATGTGAGCTCGTTCTGAGCATGCGCTCTATGCTCCGTTCACCCTTAAGTTTAGACTGGAGGCAACACTACAAGCGCGAGCTAGCACGCGTTCCTGGCTTTGACACGTGCAGTTCTAGCGCGAGCGCTCACTCTGCGGATGAACGCTTCAAAGCAGCGACCTCGAGCTCTCGTGGCTGTGGCATTGGCTGCTGGTTGGTTGTTTAGGTTTTTGCGGCGCAAAAGCGACTAATAGCCTCGTCCCACTAGAGCGACAAACACCGGTTTTTGTCCGACGACACCACAAAGTTCCGTGTCGCCGATGCTGTCCCACTGCAACGACCAACACCCGCGACAATCGCCGACAAGCGACGACAAACGATCGACGACGGACGAGTTCTTGTCTGTCGTTGGACTTGAAGCGCAGCAAGCAGTCCCACTGAGGAACATCTCTCGGAGACAAACTTAACCTCCTCGCCCGCTTGCGCCTTCTATTGCCTCCCTTCCCACCCTTCTACCCTTCCTCCCGGAACGAGAAGCCCTTGGCGGCCACTCCTCCTTCCCGCAGTTCCGGTCCCTCGATTGCACGTAGCGGTCGCGGGCGCGGCTTGCTGGCTGGCGCCTGGCGGTCGTGTTGCGAAAGGGAATTTGCTGTGGCTGGTCTTGCTCGCGAAAACTTGGTGCGCGAGGTGGTGCTTCAAGACGCCGAAGTGTGCGCTCCTGCATCAGGATGGATACACCCATGTGCGAGGACTGACCAAAGTAAGACCGCTCACCACGAAGTAGGACACGACGTTCCGCGGCAAGCCATTCCGGCAGAGGAGAGGCTTGTCATCACGTTCTGTGATAATCGGGATGCCGTATTGTCCACCAAAAAACGCCTGCTCTCGATCATTCGAATATGAAGTTATAAACTTCCTCAAAATCGGCTTGAAATTCCGTGGCGCTCACCTAAAATGCCTCGAACGGCCCAAAAAAGGAACGATTCGGGTATTCTACCGGGTGAAACAAGGAGACGGCAGGCTCTTTAAATCGACCGGAAAATTCGGTTTCTTAACCTATCGCGCTACGACTTTGTGCAGCGTTGCCCACAGATGGTGCATTTTTTTTTTTTTTTGTAAATTTGCAAAGAGCGAACTTACCTGAGAAAAAAGTAAAGAAAGAAAAAGGCTTAGCTCCTATGGAAACGCAGCGACGCCACCGGTCTTCAAAGAGCACGGCGCCGTTTCGCACGGGACACAAGAGATGGCGCAAGCGGTCGCGACGCCAACTGCCGCCAACGAACGAGCAAACGCCGAGAGCCGGCGTATTTAGCAGACAAGGAACTGCAGCTGCTTGTTGTTACCGCGCCTGTTTTTGTTTCTGCGACTGTCGCCGCCTGCGGAACGCGCGCCGCTTTTGAGTCGAAAAGATTGTCTGCTAAAGACGCTGGCTCTCGGCGCCGAATACTCGTTCGTTGGCGGCGTTCGTTGCGCCATCTCTTGTGTCCCGTGCGAAACGGCGCCGTGCTCTTTGAAGACCAGTGGCGTCGCTGCGTTTCCATAGGAGCTAAGCCTTTTTCTTTCTTTACTTTTTTCTCAGGTAAGTTCGCTCTTTGCAAATTTTACAAAAAAAAAAAAAATGCACCATCTGTGGGCAACGCTGCACAAAGTCGTAGCGCGATAGGTTAAGAAACCGAATTTTCCGGTCGATTTAAAGAGCCTGCCGTCTCCTTGTTTCACCCGGTAGTTCGGAAAAAGTTTGGTGTCGATTGTGACGACTGTTTTGCGGAAAGTTGCCAACGACAAATGAAGAGAAGCGGAAGCTTTAATCAAGAAATAAAGTAATCGACTCCACCTTCACCGTGTTTGTCGGCGCGTTTTATGCCCAAAGAGCAAAACACGAAAACCGAGTCACCAGACTCTGTTTGTTTGTGTATTTTGAAGTGTTTTGTTGACAACTCCTGTCCCACTAGGAAACAAGTTTCCGTGCCCCCGTGTTCTGCGTCGTGTCCGCCAGGTGGGACGGCGGACTCCGACAAACAGGCTGTCTGTCGGTGACGTCTGTCGCTCGATGTCGTGTGTCGCTGTCGTTTGTTGCTGTCTGTCGCTCTAGTGGGACGCGGCTATAAGGCTATAGAGCGCCAACAGCTAGTCTATTTATTACTTAAGGTTAGAGAGAAGAAAGGGGCTTCAGTAGCCGGTGATCGAATGAAACATATGTATAAAATACAAAATGTTAAACGATGGCCATAAGATGCTGATTAAAGCACTTATTGTCGGTGTAGAATGCCCGATGGAGTTTAAAAATTTAAAAACACTTTTTTATGCCACAAGGGGCTCCTCAGTTAAAATCTGTGCTTGGGTGAAGTGGCACGTGTTGTTTATAAAGTGGAGAAAAATGAATAAGACGCTCTCTGTTATACACAGGACACTCAATAAAACTATGTAAAATGCTTAGAACTTTGTCACAATGTTCGCGCAAGGGGGCTTCATCCCCGCGCAGGAGGTAGCCATGGGTCAGGTGCGTGTGACCTCTTCGTGACTGTAAATAAACAACTATTCTCTATCTCTCTCCGATACGCAGTCGGCACAGGACGACCTCGAAGAAACGTTCTCTGTGTCGGGCGCTCTTCCATTCACCTAGAAGTGGTTTTACACCATGTGGCTTGTCATATATTGGTGCATTTCATTCACCTTGCCAGCATCGTTTCATAAATTTCTTTACTGATGAGCTGTAGTCTGTATGAGGAATCTTTGAAAAATCAATTAATCTTTGGATGCAGGTTTGCGCCAAATGGTCAGCTTCTTCGTTTCCTGAGATGCCAACGTGACTGGGAACCCAACCAAAACTATCCTCAATTAATTCTTTACTGCAAGAATTATTTTGTTTAGAAGTGCTATAATAAGAGGTTTTTTTAAGACTTTTGAAGAGATGAGTGATCTTAACGCACTGAGAGAGTCGCAATAAACTACTGCGAAGGCAACCCTATTTTTAATAATATGTTCTGCTGCAAGAAGGAGAGCATACACTTCGGCAGTCAGTATTGTTGCCGAGTTATTAATCTCTGTAACCTCTTCAACAGAGGGTTCCACCAGTGAACAGCCGACATACACATCTGTTTTCTGCGCCATTCGTTTAGAAGTTGTTGAAACGATAGTATTTAGTTTGCAGTTCAGAAACATCTTGTTTGAGTACCTCACATAGTATTTCCCTTTTATTCAGTTTTGTCAGTGAGAGGTCACAGTCAATGAGGACATGTTCCCACGGGGTAATCTTGTTGAGATACTGGGCTATGCTGAGGTTCGTATCAAGGCTTATCGACTCTGCTAGTTTTTCTTTTTTATTGAAAGTGGGGGAATGGTGTTCGGCTTGTTCTCGAAAGTCTTTTCAAAGCGAGGCCGCTCAATAGCCTCCCTAGATAAATGTTCCGGAACCAAACATATCTTCAACGAATACATAAGGCTCAAAGTTGCCCTTCTTTTTTTCCAGGGAAAATTCAGTTGCTTCAACATAGTGACTATGAATAGAAGACGTACGGATGGCTCCCGAGGCAAGCCGTATGCCTGCGTGGTGAACAGAATCCAACATTTTCAGGGCAGACACCCTTGCCGATCCATAAACAATGCATTCATAGTCGAGGCGGGACCGAACAAGCGAGCGGTAGATGCGCAACAGGCACAAGCGGTCAGATCCCCAAAGACTTATGGGACAGAACCTTCAGGACATTTAATGCCTTTTGGCTACTCTTCTTCAATTTCTTAATATGACAAATGAAGGTAAATTTTTGTCCAAACAAAAGGCCTAAAAACTTATGAGTCGTTTTGTTCTGGACTGGTTGGCCATAAATGGTCAACGATGGTTCCGGTATGACTCCCTACTTCCGTGAAAAAGTAACACAAGTTGTCTTTTCAGCAGAAAATCAGAATTCATTTCTCTGCCCAATTACTCATGTTTAGGGTTCGGAGTTTTCGGTTTAAACCGATAAAAACTGATAAAACTAAGCCGAATTCATTTTCGGAAATTCGGTTTTAACTGAAAAAGGTCAGTTTCTAGGTTCGGCATTTTCGATTTAAACCGATAAAAACCGATAAAAGTTCGTCGAGTTTATTTTCTAAAATTCATTTTTAACCGGAAAAGGTGACTTTGACCTTCCAGTCGTACAGCAGAGCCGTGGCGAAAAAGTGGAACGACAGTGTCTATCGAAACGTGTTCGAATGTATGGGATACACGGATGGCATCACAACGTTTTGGTTTAATGTGCGCATCATCGATCGGAACATGAAGTCCGAAATGCCCCATGACTTCGCCATGTACGAGCGTGTTTTCAAAGTCGTTGTAAGAAAAACTGACTTTATGCAAGCTCTGCATGTTGTGTTGTGCTTTAAAACGTCGCACCGTGTCTCTTTCGGCGGTAACAATTGGTTGATTGCCCGATGTTGGCTCAGGCAGCGCTTCATCACCTCAGCCTGTCAGTGTCCAGTGTTAGCGTTGAGAGGGCATTCTCGAAGCTCAGGGTCATATTAACAGGAAAGAAAGAGTGCGGATCAAGGAGGAGAACCTGGGCAAGTACATGTGTGTGTACTATAATGAGATAACGTAATCGGGATGTACAGAAGGTGAAGTTCCGTGTTTATTGGCATAGGCTTCATATCTGACTTGTTTGTACTTCTATGTTTTTTCTTGTTTTTTTTTTACTGTGGCACACATTTACCAAATCAAGTGTCCATTTCTTTTTCAATGTATCTGTGCCGTTATTCTTTGAGTGATCACAAATATTAGAGCTGCGTACAAGGGTCATCTGATCCGGTGTCCGTCGGTGTTTATTTTATATTCACCGAAAAAAGCCGATGAACTTTTGTGGGCGTAAATATACGCCGAAAAAAACCGAAAATTGTATTTTAATATAAACACCGAAAAAAAGTACGCCGAATTTTGCAAAAATAGAAACCGAAAACGCGGAACCCTAGTCATGTTATTAATTGCTACGTGCACCCGACGTTCACAAATACACAGATCACAAGAAGACAGAAATTTGAATGGCATCTACATAAAAAAGTGAAAGCTGTTTACAACTCCCTGTAACGCCGAATTGGAGCGCAGCTCTTGAGGAGGAGGAGGGAAGGGTAATTAGGGGAGGGTCCTCCTCCCCTCATTCTTGAATCTCCTCCCGGGGGGGGGGGGGGTCACGTGACCTCGGGGGGAGGGGGGTCGTGATCTGTGACCTCGGGGGGGAGGGGGAGGGGGGTCACGTGACCCCTCAGGTCACGTGACCCCCTCCCCCTCCTCCCCCAGGTCACGTGACCCCCCCCCCCCCCCCGATGTCACGTGACCCGGGGGGGGGGGGCTCGCGTGGTGCATTATGGGATATTTCTCATAATGCACCGCGCGGTTACGACGACGCCGACGGCGACGGCGACGCCGACGGCGACGCCGCTCAAGCCGGAAACAGGCGCCTAAGAGCTGCGCTCTAAAAGAATAACACGTGCAGGAGAGTTAATTTTGGCTATAAAACGAGTAACACTCAACACACCACCCTGAGGGACACCATTTGTTTGAAGAAATTCTCTAGATAGCGTGTTTCCTAGTTTAACTTGAGAAGTACGATGTTTTAAATAGTCTTTAATAGAAGCGAGCATTGGACCCCGAATGCCAAAGGCATATAAATCAATGAGCATTCCATGACGCAAGGCAGTGTCATAGGCCTTCTCCAAGTCAAAGAAAACAGACATACAGAACTTTCGATTTACAAAGGCCTCGCGGACGATGGTTTCAACTGGTACGAGATAGTGTATAGGTGACCTGGATGATCGAAAGCCACATTGAAACCGATCAAACAGGCCGTGCTTTTCTAATATATACATTAACTCCTTATTGACCATCCTTTCCAAAGTTTTTTCAAGACAGCTAGTCAAGGCAATGGGTCTGTAACTAGATACTTTAGAAGGGTTTTTGCCAGGCTTTAAAGTGGGAATAATATCAACATATTTCATGCAAGGGGCAACAAACCCTCTTGTCATACACGGTTAAAAAGAAATAGAACATTCTCCAACGTAGAGGGGTGGAGGTGCATAAGCATGTAGTAGTTAATGCCATCTGGCCCCGCTGCTGAAGGCTTAGAATTAGGGAGAACCATTTGAAGTTCAAGCAGTGGGAAAGCGGTGTTATATGGCTCCTTTTCGCCTCCCGTTGTTTTGATGGCCTTTTTTCAGCCTATACCTTGTACTACTGGAAAGTAGCTGAATAGTGTTCCGAACTCGAAACGAATTCAAAATACTCTTCCAGATGTCTGCCTGTTCAATTAGGCTTTCTGGGCATAGCCCATTTTTTGTTAGCAGAGGAACAGAGAATGCTCGATATATACCATTTACTTTATGGATACTATCCCACAGGTTACCAATAGGTGGCGCCAAACAACTGGAGCAAAAGGTCATTCTGAATCATTCCCCTAAAGCACGTGTCCCTGGGGACGTCGAAGTTATGTTACAACATCCTATGAATATCCCATAGACGTCGCTCAAGCCGTCTGGATTGGGTTAAGTTGCATCCATAGAAAGGGCACTGAGTTGGATCAAAAGTCACTGTGATGATGCTATCGAGAGCTGGAAAAGTGCAGGGATATTTTCACGGGGTTATAAAACTAAAACATGTTACATCGTATTTAGTTGAGTGCGTAGCCTAGGGCCGACTTGCCAGTTTCATAAGGCAATCTGCTCATTGAAACCGGAACACGGCCGTATCGGTAAACTCTAGAACTGTAGTGGTGAGTAAAATAAGATCACAAGCATTGTTAAAAACAGAACCGTTATTTATTCTCGCGTTTTCATCTGGATTTCCACCGTAGAAGCTTCCGTGTCCGCCGTAGGATCCGAGCCCGCCGTATCCCCTTTACAGTCCTCCATGACTCAGACTGCTTCCGTATCCGCGCCCGTAGCCGCTGTGGCCACCGTAGCCGCCGTAGTCCCCGTAGCCGCCATAGTCGCCGTAGCCAGGGTTAGCCGGCGTAGCCGCCGTGGCCGCCGTGGCCGCCGTAGCCGCCGTGGCCGCCGTGGCCGCCGTAGCCGCCGTGGCCGCCGTAGCCGCCGTGGCCGCCGTGGCCGCCGTGGCCGCCGTAGCCGCCGTGGCCGCCGTGGCCGCCGTGGCCGCAGTGGCCGCCGTGGCCGCCGTGGCCGCAGTGGCCGCCGTAGCCGCCGTGGCCGCCGTGGCCGCCGTAGCCGCCGTGGCCGCCGTAGCCGCCGTGGCCGCCGTGGCCGCCGTGGCCGCCGTGGCTGCCGTGGCTGCCGTGGCTGCCGTGGCCGCCGTAGCCGCCCTAGCCACCCTGGCCGCCGTAGCCGCCGTAGCCTCGGCAGCCTCGGTAGCTTCGTAGCGTCCGTGGTTCCCGTAGCCTCCGAGCACGCCGGCAAGGGCGCCGGCAACAGCCATGATGAGGATAGTCAGAGAAGCTGCAGGCGAATTCCATGATGAGTTTAACAAGTCGCAATGCGACGTTTTTAAACCAGTATTCAAGTCTAATATTTGCATACAGTGGCTGTTAACTGTTTTATATGCGATCTAAAAAAAAAAAAAAAACTTTGGGCGGATATTGCTGCGCGCAAAGCCAAACAAGCAGCGCTCGGTCACGGAATTCTAGAAGATTCGCGTTTCTTTTTACTCGGGGCGTAACTTTTATCATTTCGTCCTAGTTTCTTGTTCTCGAAAGTTCCTGTTCATTCTTAACCCGAACGCCCGGTGCTCGAACCCTCTGGGCCGAAATTTTTCGATGCCGACGCACATTAGATAAGGAGCTTCCAGTGACCATCTCGCTCTCGTTTCCTATTGCGCCGCTGCATCGCCGGCCGTTTTTCTGCGGTCTCGACGCTCGTTCTTTATTTTGTTTGGCACTAGTTCGCCGATTAAACCATTCTTTTCAGTTCATTATTTATCGCCTCTTCGCCTTACTTTGTGACATTTCTGGTGGAGGTGCGGGGTACCGCAGCCCATGAAGCATCCGAGGCATCGCAGCGCAAGCCCAGCCCCGGCTCAAAAAGACCGTCCGTGGAGACAACCGAAACCCAAGGAAGCCACCGCATCAAATATAAGTCCCGGAATTCCGACTTTTACCGGACCCCCAGTGAAAGAAGTTGACGAAACCAACTATGACCTCCTGGGGCCTCCAAACTGAGACTCCCGCCGCTGCTTGTCCCGTCGTTTACCTGCCCGTCGACTCTCTTACGCCGACGCCCTGCCATGGCGAGATTCACGAGGACGTCGAGGGCTGGATCCAACACTACGAGCGCGTGGCACGCCACAACGGTTGGACTGCCAAGCAGAACCTACAGAACCTCTACTTTTCGCTTGAAAGTACTGCAAGGCACTGTTTCGACAATCAGGAGGCTTCGCTCACGTCGTGGGACACCTGCGTGGCCGAGTTGAAGCGGACCTTTACGAACCAACACTTACAGCAGTGGGCGGAGGATCTGCTTCAGGCACGAATTCAGGCCCCCAACGAAAGCGTAATCAGCTTCGTTGAAGATGTGCTACGCCTAAGTCCACGAGCCGACCCGCAAGCCACCGACGATAAAAACTTGCGCTTACTCATAAAAGGCGTGAAGTGCGAAATCTTCGGCGGACTTTTTCGCAACCCCCCGACGACCGTTGAAGAATTTTTGCTAAAGCAACAAACATCGAGCGGGCGGTAACCGCCCGAGCGCGAAACTACCACCGTCTAACCGAAGATTCGACTCTAGTATCGGTAAGATCCGAGTTCAGCAGCAGCGCCGACAAGCTTCGCGAGATCATCCCAGAAGGATTGATTCATTGGGGGTTTATGGCGCATCAGCATCTAAGGCTATAATGCGCCAAGCTTAGACTATTGCGATTCGGGTTTAAGAAGAGGAAAGAGCTATAGTAGCGAAATATGTGATAAAACTATAAACATGAATGTTTATACGTGTAAACAATCTGACAATGGGTCTAGGATAGAAAGTAAAATCACAGTCGGTGTAGACGGCCGATATCTTTGAGGAAATTAAAAACACAACTGTATGAAATGAGCGGTTCATCATCTAGTAGTAGGGCAAGGTGTAGTGGAATCTGTTCTTTATAAAGCAGTGAAAAGTGTTTATAACGACATTCGTCCTACATAGGGCATTCGATGAATATGTGCATAATACTTAGAGGAAAGTTAGTGTACACATTCATGGGCATCCTCCCCGCTCAAATGATGTCCATGTGTGACGGGTATGACCGATTCGTAACGTACAGAGTATGACTTCATAAAGCGCTCCCGATGTCGGGCACTCTCCCACTCGCCTAGAAAAGGTTAGATTGCATGTAGTTTGTTGCCGGTTTCATTGTTCCACTGCAGCTGCCACTTTGCTTTGATGCAACGCTTAAGAGAGTTGCGGTAATCTTTGTAATGGTATTTGGTGTGTGCAAATTCTCTTATCATTAGCGGAGCTGGCTGCGCAATCAGCCGCTTCATTTAAAGGAATGCCAACATGGCGAGGAACCCAGCATAGGATTATGTTAAGATTTGTATTTGCAGCCAGGATAATCTTGTTCTTTTACTCAAAAACCAGTGGGTGTTTTACACCGTTCATTGATGTGATTGCCTTTAGAGAGCTCAAAGAGTCGGTGTATATTACAGCGTAAGGAAGCCGTTTTTTGATTATGTAACCAACAGACAGCAGCAAACCATAAAGCTCTGCTGTTAGTATAGTGGCTTTTGAATTGTTTCTTTTTACCTGATTTACCAGTGATCCCACCATAGCCTACTGCCGAGTCTTTTTGTCCCGTCTGTATAAACACTGGCGTACTCGTGGTACCTGGTCTGAAGCTCAAAGAATTCCCGCCTGATGAATTTCTGTGGAACATCCTTTTTGTTATACTCGGTGAGTATAAGGTCGCAATGTATGTGGCAGTTGTTCCATGGAACTATATCTGGTGGGTACCGGACTATCAGAGGCTTTGCATCCATCCCAACAGATTGTGCTGCACTATTATTCCTCAAAGAAAAAACAGGGGACTATGGAAGGTTTCTTCTGAAATGTGCGTTCAAACTTGATAGTCTCAATATTATCTCGAACGGGGTGCTCCGCGACAGAACGTACCCTGACAGAGTACATAAAACCAAGGGAAAACCTTCCATACTCTAGGGACAGTTCATTTGATTCCGCATAAAGGCTAAGCACTGGGGAGGTGCGAAATTCACCAATAGCCAATCGCAGTCCCTATGATGAATAGGATCGAACATTTTTAGAACTGATGCCCGAGCAGAGTTGTAGACAATACAACCATAATCAAGCTGAGAGCGAATGACTGAGCGATAGATACGCAACAGGCGCAGTCGGTCAGAGCCCTATGATACATGTGAAAATACCTTAAGGGTGTTCAAAGATTAAAGACACTTGAGGTTTAAGCTCTTAATGTGTGGAACGAAAGTCAACTTGAAATCAAAAGCAAGCTCCAAAATCTTGCGTTCATTTTTACATCAACAGGTGAACCATACATGCTGAAAAACGGTTCCTGAAGAACACTACGTCAACAAGAAAAACTGACATAGGCTGTTTTTTTTTTCGGGAGAAAGTTTAAAACCATTTTTATTGGCCCATCTGACCAAATTATAAACCGCAAGTTGGATCCCACGTTCACAGGATGAAACGGAGATCTAGAGATCATCAACATATAGAGAATATTGCACTGAAGGAGGAATTGCACGGCCAATGAAATAAAGTTTGACAATAAAAAGAGTGACACTCAGTAGACCCCCCTGAGAGACTCCATTTTCTTGTAAAAACTACTTAAAGAGAGTTTTCCCCAGCCTCACGCGGAATGGATGGTGCTCCAGATAACTCTCTATAGCACTCAACATTCGGCCGCGGAAACCCAGATCGAATAAATCTTGCAGTATGCCGTAACGCCAAACCGTGTCCTATGCCTTCTCCAAATCAAAGAAGATGAAGGGACACTCTTGCCTGTTGACAAACGCCTCACGTATGAAAGTCTCAAAGTGAACGATATAATCGACAGTGGACCGTGCTGAACGAAAGCCACATTGAACTTATCAAGGCAGTTGTCTTCGAAAGACAGCTAGTTAGAGCTACAGGTCTGAAGCTAGATGTACAAGAGGGATTTTCGCAGGCTTCAGCACTGTCACAACGGCAGCGACTTTCCAAGAGGATGGAAAGTGGCCCTTGAGCCAAACTCTATTAAAAGGTACAAAATTAGCTCCATAGTGGATGGATGAAGATGCGCGAGCATTTTATAATGAATACCATTTGGTCTGGGAGCAGTATGGAACATTGAAGTTCCATTTGAAGTTCGTATAATGTAAATAGAGTATTAAAGGGTTCGTGCATGCCACCTGTATGGTTCGTGGATGCCACCTGATGTGATAACAGCTTTTGTTCTGCATCTATCTTGGGTCGCTAAAACGTTTGAGTGTAATGTCGGGAACTGGAGACATACTCGAAATGCTCACCGAGGATGTTGGCCTGCTCCTCAAGACTTGCAGGACACACTTCATTACGACTCAAGAGTGGGGCAGTCAATGCCCAGTAATAGCCGTCAATTTCATGTATGCGATCTCACACTTTCTTTGCACATACAGTGATGTTAAATGAGAAAGCGTACCCTCTAATTTTTTTTTTCGATTGCCTTCGAATATGCCTCGCCTGCGCCCTTTTTCTTTTAAATTCAATAAGATTGTGTGTTGTAGGGTAGTGCCTAAAAATACCCCATGCTCGATTTTGTTCTTTCCTGGCCAAACTACAATCTTTGTTTCACCAAGGCTTAGGTTTCCTGCGTAGATGTGAGGACGTCATGGGGATGGAGAAAATGGCAGCCTCTAAAATGTGCTGAGTGATATGTTCAGTGGCTCTGTCAATATCAAGATCGTCAAGTGATGTGCATGTTAAAAACGATGATTCTTTAAAAGTTGACCAGTATGTATTTTCGAATTTCCAACGAGGAGAGCGCGTTGGGACTGTCATAGGAAGATGGTTAAGTTAGAAAATGACGGGAAAGTGGTCAATTCCGTGAGCATTCGGGAGTACCTTCCATGAAAGCAATGGGGATAATGATGGGTGACAAATGTGCAGGTCATTGGAGGTAAAAGTGTGAGTTGCTGAGTGTGGTGATTTCGGATTTCAATGGAGAAAAGAGAGGATGACGACGAGGAGGAATGCTGATGTGGCTGGTTGACTGTGTGTTCGTGTGCACGGAGAAAATTCGGCGCGAGTGGCCGGTGGTGGAGAAAGAAGAAGTAGAAAGAAGCCAGGAGGCGACAGAACAGGAAAAAGCGATCAGAACTCGGTGGACGAAAAAACCGACCCGCAACGATAGGCGTGGTCGGCACGGCTTCAGTTCGTCGTCCACCAATACAGGCCTGGTCAGCGGGCCAACGAGGCTGCCCGGCCGCTACTTCGAGCCACACCTTCAAACCATCCCGTCGTCCAACACCCGGCCCTAACGCACCAATCTATAGGGTGGTTCAAGTCACCAGGCTCGATCTAAAATGGACCGTAAAAATCGACGCCTGCACGTAGCAATCTAAACGTTTCGTCAAAGATGTAATTCACAGGTCAGTTTTTTCTTGTAAAATTACAAAGCGTAGCTCTCTTTTTGTAAAAAATAAGGCCAAGGAACTTGCCAGGGTCTACGGCGGGCAGCAACGCAGACAACAGGGGTCCAGTAGCGGGTTGTGTTTGGCGTTCGTATTGATAGATGGCGCTACCTCCTTATCGCGACGGCTCGCAACCACCGTGATTTATTAAAATGAATATAATCGTTTTGAAATGTACCTTCCGTTAAACCATAAATGCGAACTATAAAAGCAAAATTTAAAGTAAAAGAAAAGAGACGTCTGCATAACGGCGTGTCGGCTTCTATCTTTCGCTGGTCGGCTGCTCCTTCAGACGCTGCTCCCGACGCCGTCTATGAATACGAACGCCAAACACACCCCGCTACTGGACTTGGTCGTCTGGGTCGCCGCCCGCCGTAGACCCTGGCAAGTTTCTTAGCCCTATTTTTCACTAAAAGAGAACTACGCTTTGTAATTTTACAAGAAAAAACCGACCTATGAAATACATTTTTGACGAAAAGTTTAGATGGCTACGTGCAGGCGTCGAATTCTACGGTTCATTTTAGATCGAGCCTGGTGACTTGAACCACCCTATACTTGGCATCAAGACTTCGAAGTATCAACCATGACCAGAATTGAGACCCGCTTCACGGACTCTGTGATGTACTCATTTTTAATTACCCTTTAAGTGTTAGATTTCCCGATAATTAATTTTTGGATTTGCTCATTCTCCAGTTGTTTAACGCTTTCATAAAATTTTGTAATGGCCCAAAAATGTCGTCTCTTTCTCCATACTCTTCGCGTCGCACACCCACGCATGCGTGAACACGGTCCACTACATACCTGGCGTTCGCGATAGTACATTGTTCTTAACTGACACCCTAAAGAGCTTCACCTTGCGAACCGGTGCGACGGCTGAGAATGGATACCGAGAAATTAATGAAGGTTGGCATGAAGGTTGGATTGTCCGGTGCAGCTTTGAAACAATGGATGGACGAAGAGCGAGCGCGCGAGAGGGACCAGCGTACAGCAAAACGCGAAGCTACTCGGTTTTGGTTAGACGCGGAACGCGAAGCCGCTAGAGAAGCGGATGGATGGCCATACTCGTGCGCGCCTAAAAAGCACAGCGCGCGGTACTAGAGCTCCAGTTACGATTACAGAAGCGACGAGAAAGTGCAGTAGCGGGAATTCCGAACGAGTCTGGTGCGGGTACACCTGCTGGCTTTGTGCAGGGGTACCAGAGCCCACACAACCTCATCCCGCTTTCAATGAGAAACGCGACGAGCTTGACGCCTACATCTAACGATTCGAGCGGGTGGCAACGAGCCAAGAGTGGCCACAGGATAAATGAGCCTTGTCCCTGAGTCTATGCTTGACAGGGGAAGCATTAAGTGTAATCGGACGCATGGCTGCTGACGCTGCTACAAACTACACTGTGCTTAAGCAGATTCTTCTCCAACGATTTCGGTATACGGAAGGGTACCGCGCCAAGTTAAGAGAGGCAAGACCAGAGGAGGCAGAGACAGGCAGACAGTTTACTGGTCGTCTGTTGGGATATTTTGACTATTGGCAAGAAATGGCCGAAACGGAGTGTACTTACGACGCACTCCGGGACAAAATAGTGTCAGATCAGTTTCTCAAGAGATGTCACGAAAAGCTGACCATCTTTCTAGGGGAAAGAGGCTGCCAAGGACTTGACAAGTTGGAGAAAGCTGCCGATCTTTATCTTGAGGCTCAAGGACTAGTCCATCTTGGCAGAACCAATAAGGACAAAGAGGCGAAGCCATTGGGGCAACCGAAGATTTCTAAACCTCAGATGCAACGGGAAGACCTGCTTGTTTCCTTTGCAACAAACAAGGTCATCGTGCAGCAGACTGTTGGTCCAAGTCAAGTCCAAGTCCAAGTCAAGAGGATTCAAACCAAAGTCAACTGTTTGCTGGAAATGTCGCAAAAGCGGGCACAAAGCAGAGACCTGCCCTAACAAGACAGACGCGGGTGGAAAAGCATCGTGTTTTCTGGCGCCTCCGAATGAACCTGGGAAAGTTGGTTCGGACAGTCATTTGCTTAAAATAAATGTGCAAGCAGAGGAGGATGAAAGAAGAATCGCGGTTTCAACAGATAGCATGCCAACTGCTGAAGGACTGCTTGAACGACACCCTGTCATTGTATTGCGTGATTCAGGATACAACTCGGTCACCGTAAAGCGATCCCTGGTTCCTGATGACAAACTGACAGGAAATAGGCGATAGATCTACCTTCTCGACCGGACAGTTTGATGCCTACCTGAAGCGGAGGTAAAGATCGACTCAGCGCATTTCGCGGGCAGAGTAAGGGCGGCCTGCATGCAAAGCCCGCTTTATGATGTCGTCTTGGGCAACATCGATGGCGTACGGGATGCTTCTGATCCTGATGTTAAGTGGAGAGCAAACCAGAAATTTCTTCCCCTGCAAGAAAAGCCCCAAGAAAAAGACACAATCTTGGGCAACCAACAAATTCGGACAGGGACGACCTCCTCATCAACTTCCAAGACAAGAAAGGCGAGCTTCAGGCTAGTGTCGTAACGATGCGGACCTCGGCAATAACTGCTGGGCTACCAGTTGCAGAAATAAATCCACTGGACATCAACCCGGCGGAGCTAAGCGCCAAGCAAAAGCAAGATGCTTACTCCAAAGATGCTTTGAAGCAGTGGGAACCAAGGTTGCCTCAAGATCAGCCGACATCGAGTTTGTGCTGATGAACGGGATACTTTTTCAACAGTACAGACTTCCATCGCCAAAGGAAATGTTGTCCCAACTGGCCTCCGAGTGCTCGAACTGTTGTACTGGCCAGGGGTACAAGGGGATGTCACACGGTTTGTGAAGTCATGCGACACCTGCCAAAGAACCGTTCCAAAACACTTGGTAGGCCGCGTGCCTTTGGGAAACATGCCCGTGATCGAGGCGCCTTTTCAATGGGTAGCAATTGACATAGTGGGACCACTGTCACCAACCTCAGAGAAGGGCAACCGTTATGTACTAACCACGGTGAACTACGCGACCCGCTATCCGGATGCAGTTGTCCTACCAAGCATTGAGACGGAGTGGATTGCGGAAGCTCTCCTCGAGATGTTTTCCAGCGTGGGATTTCCTAGAGAAATCATTAGCGATCGGGGCAAATCATTCACATCCGGACTGATGAAGGAGTTTAGTCTTCTCCTCTGGTTTAAGAATATGCCAACTACGCCGTATCATCCCATGGCCAACGGCCTCGTGAAACGGTTTAATGGCACACTGAAGCAGATGACACGACGAATGTGTCAAGAGAGCCGAAAACATGGGACCGATACTTGGCACCACTACTGTTCGCGTATCGCGAAGTGCCGCAGGCCAGTGATGGGTTTTCACCATTTGATCTCCTGTATGACAGGTACGTCCGAGGACCGATGTCTATATTAAAGGAAATCTGGACAGGAGAGCACTTTGACGAAAAAACGAAAACCTCGTACGGCCACATGGTCAAGCTCCGCCAGCGCTTAGAAGACACCTGCCGGATAGCACAGGAGCAGCTCAGAAAGGCGAAGATACTACAGTAGAAGTACTACGACAAGAAGACGAGAGTGCGCCAACTCTCTGTTGGAGAGAAGGTTTTACTTCTTCTCCCCTCCGATAACAACAAGCTGATCCTGAACTGGAAGGGCCCCTTCAGGGTTTTGGAGAGAAGAAGTAACATCGACTACGTCATTGATCTGGGAACAAGAACCAGTCTATTCCATATTAGCATGCTGAAAAAGTACGAAGAGAGACCGGCTTCTAACCAAACACCCCAGCATGCCTCAGTCGCGGTTCAGCACGAGGAGGTAGAGGAAGAGGACACGCCTTCCGTGACACTCTACAAGAAGGAAACTCACCAGGGTGTGAAAGCCTCGAACGACCTAACAGCTTCTCAACAAGCGCAGGTGTTTATCCTCTTGGGTGCGCACAAGAAAAGCTTCACAGATTTCCCAGGAAAGACCCACCTGGTGGAGTGCAAACTGAAGACCAGCACCGACATTCCTATTCGATTACAGCAATACCCGATACCATTGGCTATCTAAGAAGCAGTGCAGGAGAAAGTTCAACGAATGTTACAGCGGGGCATAATTGAACCCTCCGAATCGCCGTACCAATCCCCCATAGTGGTGGTAAAGAAAAAGGATGAATCAATGCGGCTGTGCATTGATTTCAGGCAATTGAACAAGGTCCTCGTCCCCGACAATCAACCCATTCCTAAGTTGGGAAGCAGCCGATACTTCTCAAAGTTCGACTTTTCAAAAGTTTATTGGCAGGTGGCGATGCACGAAGGATCAGAGCAAATGACAGCTTTCCCTACGGCTTCGGGACTTTTCCAGTTTCAATTTATGCCTTTTGGCATCAAGACTGCACCGGCGGTATTTACACGGCTTATGAGGAAGGTGGTTCAAGGCTGCCAAACGTCTACCACTATTTTGACAATGTCCTCATCGCCACAGAAAAATAAGAAGAGCACCTGGAAACACTCAAGTCATTCTTTCAGGGGGTTAAAGATGCCGGTTTGACGATACGGCCAACAAAGAGCGAAGTCGGCTTTGCAACAGTCAAGTTCCTCGGTCACATCATTGGACATAACTTCCTGCGACCGCGAATCGAGACGCTAAAAAAAATTCAAGCTGCCGAGCCACCCGAGACAAAAAAGGGTGTCCGCTCGTTTTTTGGCCTGACACGCTACTACAGAGTTTTCGTTCCACAGTGCTCTGAAATTTCACAACCGCTAACGGAGTTGACACGAAAAAGGGCTCCGTTAGTGGTTGTGACATGTTCAAAAACAAAACAGGGGGGAAAAGGAACAACATGGTTTTGAGAAACTGAAAGAACTACTGTCCAGTCGACCCATCTTAAGGGCGCCAGACCTTTCTGAATATTTCGTGCTCAGTATGGATGCATCATCCACAGGCGTGGGGGCGGTTCTCATGCAGCGGCATAATGGAATACTCCATCCTGTATTTTACGCGAGACGTAAACTGCTACCTCGTGAAGCCGGCTACTCGACGATAAAGCGAGAAGGCCTGGCACTGGTATGGGCAGTTAAAAAATTCCACGTCTACTTGTGCGGGAAACCATTTATTCTGCAAAGCGATCATCAGCCTTTACTCTACATAAACTCCGCAAGGCACATAAACAACCGTGAACTACGTTGGAGCTTAACGCTCATGGAGTACGACTTTACACTCGAATATATCAAGGGCTGTGAAAATGTGGGCGCGGATTATATGAGTCGCATGTCTGTTAAATAAGGATCTCAACTTTCTTATTATTCTTTGTAGTAATGCATTGTTCACAATGGACAAAACAGTTTTCTTTAATTATGCGTTTTTCGTGCGTATGACAAGTTTGTTTAATCAATTACTTTGCATATGTTTGTGTGTGGGAGAAACCAAAAATTTGAACGGACCAAGTGTCAAATGTGTAAACTCTAATATAGTTTGTGGACAAGTGTTTTTTTTTGTCATGTTGTAGACATTGTTTGACCGAAACAACGCTCTTAAGTGAGGGGTAATTGTGGTGATTTCGGATTTTGATGGAGAAAAGAGAGGATGACGACGAGGAGGAATGCTGATGTGGCTGGTTGACTGTGTGCTTGTGTGCACGGAGAAAATTGGGCACGAGTGGCCGGTGGTGGAGAAAGAAGAAATAGAAGGAAGCCAGGAGGCGACAGAACAGGAAAAAGCGACCAGGACCCGGTGGACGAAAAAACCGACCCGCAACGATAGGCGTGGTCGGCACGGCTTCAGTTCGTCGTCCACCAATACAGGCCTGGTCAGCGGGCCTCCGAGGCTGCCCGGCCGCTACTTCGAGCCACACCTTCAAACCATCCCGTCGTCCACTACCCGGCCCTAACGCGCCAATCTAACTGGCATCAAGACTTCGAAGTGTCAACCATGACCAGAATTCTGACCCGCTTCACGGACACTGTGATGTACTTTATTTTAATTACCCTTTATGTGTTAGTTTTTCCGATAATTAATTTTTGGATTTGCTCATTCTCCAGTTGTTTAACACTTTAATATATTTTTTATACTGGCCCAAAAATGTCGTCTCTTTCTCCATACTCTTCGCGTCGCACACCCACGCAAGTGTGAACACGGTCTACTACATTAAGCTAAAATATGTAGATTAATTTGTGTTTAGCAGGCATAAACCCGTATAAAGCAAAAAACTTTCGACTAGGGCCCCTCTTTAATCCAGTCTGTCACTACCCCACAGGAGATTGTGTGCATTAAAATCTCCTAAAAGTAAAAAAGGTGAAGGAAGTTGATTAACAAAGTCTTCTAGCTCCTCCATATGTAACTGATAGGTGAGCGGTACATACAAAAATAAACAGACTTTAATTATTCGATCTGACAGAATGCGTGTAGCCACTGCCTGCAGTGATATCTGCAGGGCCACCTCGTTACAAGGAACCAAACGTTGCACAACCCCCGCAACACCTCCAACTGCGTGTGCTGCATGCGCACGGTCCCTACGAAACACCTGGAAGTTTTTTAAAACATCAGTGGGGGTGGTCTTTAGGCGCGTTTCTTGTAAGCAACATGCAATGGGCCGGTGATCCTCTAAAGAGTAGCTCAGATCGTCGTAGTTAGGTAGGAGGCCTCTGAAGTTCCACTGAAGGAAGAAAGACATTTATCTTCATCAACGTAAACGGTTCAATATATGCGCTTTACAAAACAATTCCTAAATCTTGTTTATGTGGCTTTTGGTGCCACAATCCGTAGGATAGTTTTCTTCTTTGAAGTGTTTTTAGGCAGTCCTGCAGCGTCGCATGAAACCGAGGAGACAGACCCTGATCTAAAGAGAAGAAGGTCCTCATCAGAGAGAGTGATGCTCTCATCAATTTTCTCATCCAATGAGACCTTGGGTCCTTTGGGCGGCAGAGGTGATTCTGACCGCCCAGGCTTTGAAGAGCTGCCAAAGTCATGGGGAGGTAGCCCCCGACCCCAGCCAGAAGGACCAGCTGGTGCTGGTGACGGCACGCCTGGCTCTTTGGAGGGTGCAGTACCCTTTTTAGAGCGCACAACAACCTCATTAGAGCATGAAGGCGGTGGGTGGCCCAGCGTCTTCGGACGTTCGTAAGAGTACCCTTGTGGAGAAGACAGGTCTTCCGGGGAAGTGTGCGTCTCCACGGATGTCATAGACAGTGAGGGTCCCCTTCGCACAACCTGGGCATATGAACCCCTTGCCTTAAAGGCAAACTGTTATCTGGCGTCTCGGTAGCTGAGATTGTGTTTGACCATAAATGTAATTATCTCTGTCTCTTCCTTCAATTTCGGACATGTGTGGGAAAACGCAGGGTGTGGTCCACAACAGTTTATGCATTTAAGGTAATTTTCACATATGTCAGCGACGTGGTCAATGGCAGTACATTTCTGGGCAGGTTTCCCGGCCGCGGCAGTTTCGGGAACCATGCCCAAAACGTTGGCAACGAAAGCACCGCCGAGAATGTGTAACACAAGGACAGACTCTGCACTTTGGATACCCTGCCTTCACAGTGGAAAGCAGAGACTGGAGTTCAAATGTCAGGACAAATTTCGGGTTGGTATCTCCTGTCGGTCTTGTCGTAGGGTGATTCGCCGCACGGCTACAACAGCACTCCAACGCAGACCTTCAAGTATTTCCTCTTCAGCACACTGAAAGAGGTCTTCCTCGGAGATGACGCCGCGGACAGTATTCAAAGTGCGGTGCAGGGTTACAGAAACTTGGTGTTCGCCTAAGTTTGTCAACTTGAGTAAGGCTGTGCTTTAAGCTTTATTTTCTACTTCAACAAGGAGGTCCCCAGCCAGTTTTTGGTTTGCCTTGTAATTCTTTCTGATTGTCTGCTCTAGGACCTTAGCGACAAGGAAAAGTGAAATCTTTGTCAACGGTGGGCTGTCGTTTGCTGCATGAACTACAAGAAAACGTGAGAACGTGTCGGGTTCTTTTGCTTTTGCAAAAATAGAGGGAGCAGGGTGAACCCTTTTGGGGGTCGCTCTGCCCGGGGGTCAGAAGAAAGGGACGTCATAAAAATGCGTGAGTGTTCGGAATCCGCGGTGCACCGCCCACCACCGAGCCCAACAGGGGGATAGGTAATGTGTCATAGCAAGAGTTGCTTGGCTGACACAGTTGCGCTACCAGTATTGCCGGAAAACTATAACCGAGTGAAATCACGACGAGGGTATCTGTCACCACCCAAGTTAGCCCTTGCAACCAAAGAAGGTGTAATAAGAAGGAGAAGAAGGAAAAGAGAGGTAAAGAAGGAGAGGTGGAGAGAGGCCACTAACTGAATCATTCTGGTCGGGCCAAGCCAGGACACCTGTCTACGAGAAGCAGGGGCCAGAGCGGTATATTGGCTTGCCCGGGGGGCCCCGAGGGGTCCAAACGTTCCCCGGGCTCAGCTCAACCACCAGGAGTCCCTTTTCCCCAGACACGAGTCAAGCCACGCAAAGCCAGGCGTGGGTGGGCGAACCCACATGGCTCGGGGTTCGTAGAGACGCCTCTCACGAAGCACCTACTAAAGCAGGTGCCCCCTGCGAGCGGGTATGGTCACCCACGTGGCTGGGGTCCGTGGTGACGCTACTCACCGAGCACCTAACACCAAAGTGCAGGCGCCCCCTGCGGGGCTTGGGATCCGTGGAGACGCCGTTCTCCAAACACCTGCTTTCACAGGTGCCCCCTGCGGGGATCATCCAAGAAGTCGTTCGCGAAAATCTAAAGAAACTGCTGCCTGCTGCCGACCCTCCGGCGTCGATGTCCATCGCCAAAGTTGTGCGGGAAGAGCTTCAAAGAGCCATCGAACCACGGCCTCCAGTAAACCCCGCTCCTCTCGAGCAACCGACCCTTAGCTACGCCGCCATGGCCCGACGGCCGCCTCCCGCAACCCGCCAGTATCAGCACCTGGCGCCGCCTCGACGGGAAGTCCCTGCCCCACATTACGCTTGGCGCACTGAGGAGCAAGGTCCGTACGACCGAGTCGAACCCCCGCGCCAAGATGACGGATGTGTGGCGCACGGCTGACCGACGCCCGCTGTGCTACCACTGCGGGGAAGCCGACCACGTGTACCGGCGGTGCCCCTACCAGCAGCTTGGGCATCGCGGGTTCGTACCGAGCGCACCCACCCGAGGAGCGGAGAACGACCGCAGGACATGGAGGAGTACCTGCAGTGCCCGGCGCCACCAGCACATGCTTCTCCCCGGGGATCCCGTTCGCCGTCACCACGACACCCGGCGTCGCCTCTCCGTAGGTCCCGCCGAGAGAGCCTGTCTCCCCTACCTCGTCGGGGGAACTAAGCGCGGCTACAGGTGGAGTTGCCGAAGACGATTGTGGAAAACATCCTCCAAGAACGTCGGAGGGGCCCCACTCTAGCGACGAGAAGCATCGGAACGGCAATTCTGCAACGGTGCCCAACAACCTCAACGCGACGCGTCGGCACTTGTGGGCTCCGGAGTAGATTACTCCGTTTTGAGAGGAAGGCTCTCTCGCCGCCTTCGGAAAGTCACGATGCTCTGGGACGGCCCGCAAATTTTTAAGGTAATAAAATAAAATTAAATTAAATTAAATAGGCACCGCCGGAGGACAACGCATCACGCTTGTTAGGAGGTGCACTGCTCGCGTCAAAATTCATGGCGAGACCTGTCCAGTCAAGTTCGTTATCCTTCGGACACTGCGAAAGAAGGCACTCTTCGCATGGACTTCCCGTGTGAGTGGGCGCCATGATCGACCTTGGAGAAAATAGATTGACGCTAGAAAAGCCCGTCTTACCGCCGAAGGGATTCAAAACGACGCCAGCCGCCGTCCGAGTCATTGCGGATCACGTGAACCTGCCGCCGCGGTCGAGTGTTCTTGTGCACGCCATGACCGATGCAGTCGCCTGTGGGGAAGTTCTTCTGGAAGGCGACGTCCAACTGCTTCTCGGAAGAGAAATAGGCGTCACAAGAGACGTAACAGAGCCGCAGAATGGACGCACTGTTTTCTTCGTAACGAACGTCCGACAGGAGGCGCAGCACTTCACAAAAAGTGCTGCTGTAGGAGACGTCGAGGAACTCCGCAACGCCGCCGGATTCGCCGCGATCGCCGATGAGCCCTCGCCATATCATTCATACAGTACACCGCAGCCGGAGCTCGACATTAACCCCAAGCTCAGTGCCATGGAACGACGACAGCCGAGAGACCTCCTCGCTGAATTCAGTGACTGCTTTGCGACGACGTCGAAAGTGCGCCATACAACAGTTGCGAAACATCGAACCGTTACCAACGACGATGCGCTCCTTGTCAATCGACCGCAGTGCCGAGTCTCCCCAAAAGAACGAGAGGCGATTCATGAACAAGTACAAGATATGCTCAACAACGACATCATTCAGCCTTCAAGCAGCCCGTGGGCCTCTCCAGTTGTACTAATGAAAAAGAAGGACGGAACGCCTTGATTCTGCGTAGACTACCGGCGGCTCAACGAGGTGACGAAGAAAGACGTTTGTCCGCTCCCCCGCATCGACGACACACCTGGACCGTCTGCGCCACTCTCAATACTTCTCGTCAATGAACCTGAAGACTGGCTACAGGCAGGCCGAAGTCGACGAACGGGACGCAGAGAAGATTGTCTTTGTCACGCCCGATGGACTGTACGAGTTCAAGGTGATGCCCTTCGAACTGTTCATGTCGCCGGACACTTTCCAGCGTGTCGTGGACACCGTACTGGCAGGCCTCAAATGGCAGAGTTGTCTCGTTTCTCTCGATGAAGTCCTGGTATTCTCGGTCGACTTCGACGAGCACTTGCGACGCCTTTGGGCCGTTCTTCAAGCAATCTAAACCGCTGGACTCACCCTCAAGCCGACGAAGTGATTAGAAGACTCTCGCCGTAGCGGCGTTCTCCTCGCCCACCGACAAGAAGGCCGTCCGAAGCTTCATTCCTGGGACTTTGCCCGTACTACAGGCGGTTCGTTCGGGATTTCGCCAAAATTTCTGCGTCGCTCACGCACCTCAAGAAAAACGCCGTGAACTTCGAACGGGGAGTAGAAGAACAACTGGCATTCAATAAGCTAAAGCGACAACTCCAGTCGCCACCGATTCTTGGCCATTTCGACCAATCAGCCGAAATGGAAGTTCACACGGACGCCAGCAATATAGGACTCGGAGAGGTACTGGTCCAACGACAAGAGGGTACAGAGCGCCTGATCGCCTAAGCTAGTCGGACGTTGTCGAACGCGGAACGAAATTACTCGACGACCGAGAAGGAATATGTGGCCGTCGTCTGGGCCATCCCGAAATTCCGACTGTACTTATACGGGAGCCCTTTCCCAGCGGTCACCGACCACCACTCGCTCGATGAAGCCTATGACTGCAAGAGTACGACACGACCGTGGTCCACAAGTCAGGTCAAAAACGCAGAAACGCCGACGCCGAATCCGTACAAGCCTTCGAGAAAAGATCTTCCCAGCTTGCCACGACGACCCGACATCTGCTCACCCTGGCTACACCAGAACTCCCGCAAGAATCTGAGAGTACTACTAGCCCATGATGATGATGATGATGATTGGGGTTTTCTGGCGCAAGAGCAACTTAGGCCATATTGCGCCAAACAAAGGTTTTTCCACAGGGCTTAGAGGTGTAATCTAAAATAACTGCAAGTTACAGCTGGTGTAAAAGGCCAATGTTATGAAGGAAATTTAAAACTCGATCGAATAGTACCAATGGTTGATTGCCAAGCAGAAAATATGGATGAAAGGGGAGATGATCTCGAAAAAGTTCTGGAAACCATTTTCGGCGCTCTTGGTTTAAAGCTTTGCAATGCCACAGGATGTGCAAAACAGTCATATCTTTCCCACATTTGTCGCAGAGTTTAACATCCTCACCACAGAGAAGGTGCAAATGAGTCAAACGGGTATGACCAATTCTTAAGCGGCAAAGGAGAACCTCAACCCGACGGACTTTATGGAAGGAACTCTCCCATACCTCCAGTTGGGGCTTGATATTGTGAAGCTTGTTCTCTTTTTCCAAATTCCACTCCAACTGCCATGACTTCATAATCGATTTCTGTATGATCGGCTTCAGGTCTTGGTGTGGCAGGCCAAGAGGGAGTTTTGGGTAATCTTTTGCAGAGGCAGCAAGCAAGTCTGCTTTTTCATTGCCGGAAATACCCACGTGGCTTGGGACCCAGCAGAATTTGATCTGGTGTCCTAGTTGAAGTGCTCGGTTTAGCCGTACCCGAAGACATTGCACGAGAAGGTTCTTGCTGTCTGCTAAGGACGAAACGGCAAGAAGAACGCTTTGGGAGTCGACAAACAGAATTGCTTTCATGATATTGTTCTCTAATAAGTACTCAACAGCCATTAAAATACCATACAATTCGGCAGTCAAAATATTTGCAAGAGTGTGGAGCTGTCGAACTTTCCTGAAGGAAATGGAATAAACTGCACACCCCACAAACGTTGAGGTTTTCGATCCATCAGTGTAAAAATGCGAGTAGTCCTTGTATTTGTGTTCTAAATCGGCAAACTCCTGCTGAAGAACGAGTGGAGAAATAGCTCTCTTTCTGTACTTAGACAGTGACCAATCACAAGAGATTGGCAGAAGGTCCCAAGGCGCAACTCTCTCATTGCTCCTCAGCAAAGCAGCCTCACTAAAGGGGAGATGGAGCGATGTTGCCATGCTCTGCACTCTGAAACTCAGGGGCCGAACAATGCTCGGCTTGCTTTCAAAGAGTCGGAAGGATGTAGAAGGCTGAAGTGCATCAAAAGTAGGATGTTGAGGATAGCTGTATATCCTGTAAGCATAACAAAGACTCAAATATTGCCTTCGTCTTTCCAAGGACATTTGATGTGTATCAGCATACAGGCTAAGCACAGGTGATGTTCGAAATGCTCCCGTGGCAAGTCTGAGCCCCAGATGATGAACAGGGTCCAACATTTTTAGGGCAGACGGACGTGCCGACCCATAAACGATTGCGCCATAGTCCAGGCGGGACCGCACCACGGAGTTATAAAGTCGCAAGAGACACCGTCTGTCAGACCCCCAGGACGTATGCGACAACACTTTGAGGATGTTTGATGAACGTAGGCACTTACGTTTCAACTCTTTCAAGTGGGGTATAAAAGTAAGCTTTTTATCGAATATTATTCCTAGAAACTTGTGGGCCTCCTTTACAGATATAGCAACGTCATTCAAGTGCAACACTGGATCTGGAGACAGGCCACGGCGGAGTGAAAAGGGAACACAGACTGTCTTTTCAGGAGAGAACCTGAAGCCATTTTGATCAGCCCACTTGCTCATCTTATTGATTGTGAGCTGCAATTGTCGTTCACAGCTGGACAGGTTACAAGAGGAAAACAGTATCTGTACATCGTCCACATACATTGAGTAGGATACAGATGGTGGTATAACCTGAGCCAGACTATTAATCTTCACAGCAAAGAGTGTAACGCTTAATACTCCACCCTGAGGGACACCATTCTCCTGGAGAAAAACATCCGACAAGACGGAGCCCAAGCGCACTTGGAAGGTCCAGCCCGTCAAGAAACTTTGAATGCAGCGAAGCATGCGACCTCGGACACCATATGAGTACAAGTCTCGAAGGACCCCATATCTCCAAGTCGTGTCATAAGCCTTTTGTAGATCAAAGAAGACAGAAACACAGTGCTGGCGATGGACAAATGCTTCCCGAATAGAAGTTTCCAGGCGGACAAGGTGGTCTATCGTGGAACGACCCGCTCGGAAGCCGCACTGATTTGTATCAAACACACCCTCTGCCTCTAAAAAGTGTACAAGACGGCGATTAATGAGTCTCTCATAGGTTTTGCCCAAGCAGCTTGTTAGTGCAATTGGGCGGTAGCTTGTCGGTAAAGAGGGGTCTTTGCTAGGTTTCAGTAGAGGGATTATGTGTGCCTTTTTCCAACAGTCAGGAAAACAAGCAGCATCCCACAGTAAGTTAAAAAAGGTGAGCAAACTGTTTAGAGATTCAGACGACAGTCTCCTTAGCATCGCGTATTGAATCCTATCCGGCCCAGCCGCAGATTCTTTTTTGACGTCAAGAGCCAATTCAAGCTCACACCGTGTAAATGGCTTGTTATAAGGAACACCCTGGGTACCAGAAAAAGAAATAGCTTGTTTTTCTGCTGTTGCTCTAAACCTCTTAAAGGATTCACTATAGTTGGTTGAGTTAGAGACTTCCTGGAAGTGTTCACCAAGAACATTTGCTTGTTCCTTAAGGGATGTTGCTGATGGAAAAAGGGGTATCCTGAAAGACCGATAGTCTCCCCTAATCTTCCTGAGACGATCCCACACTTCCTTTGAAGAAACAAAGCTGCTCAAAGAGGTGACATATTTTCTCCAAGAACTGCCTTTGGCTCGCCTTCGCGTCCAGCGAGCTTTGGCTCTTCTTTTCTTGAATTCAAGCAGATTCCGTGGAGTGGGATATCGTCTAAAGATGCACCACGCCTTGTTTTGTGACTTTCGTGTTTTGGTGCAGTCATCATTCCACCACGGCTTGCACTTTTTGGGGAGTCGTCCAGAGGTCTGGGGAATGCTGCGTGATGCGGCATCTATAATCGCTTCAGTAACGTACAGCGTGGCATCTTCAGGGCTCATATTAACAAGGACAGATGAATCAATAAAAGCCTCTAAACAAAAAAGAGACCAATCAGCCTTTTCCAATTTCCACCTTGGAAGTCGTGTCGGAATAGAAGGAATCGGCATCGTGCTTTCCAGAACAATGGGGAAATGATCACTCCCAAAAGGGTTATTTAAAACCTTCCACGAAAAGCATGGAAGTAAAATCGGTGATGCAATAGAAAGGTCAATGGATGTAAAAGATTGATGAGCTGCACTAAAAAATGTGGGTTCCCTCCCATTAAAAAGACACAACCCAGATGATAATAAAAACCGCTCTATGACACCTCCACGTGAATCCTGGCGAGCACTACCCCACAAGGGGTGGTGGGCATTAAAATCGCCTAAAATTAAAAAAGGTTGAGGTAATTGTTTTACAAGAGACTCAAGTTCACTGATATGCAGAGGAGAGTTAGGTGGCAAATAAAGAGAAACTACCGTGATCAAACGGTCAACAAGAAGGCGCACCGCTACAGCCTCTAAGGGCGTAGAAAGGGGGACCTCCGAACAAGCAACACCACTCTGCACCACTAGTGCCACTCCTCCCGACACATTAGGGGAGAGTCTATCCTTCCTAAAAACTTGGTGCCGACGTAAAATCTGTGTATGAGTGTTATTTAAATGTGTTTCTTGAAGGCTGAGTGCAATTGGTCTCAGCTCATCCATAAAATAATGTACATCGTCTATATTTCTGATTAGGCCACGGCAGTTCCACTGCATAAAATGAAATTTAGTCATCGTTTTAAAAAGGAGTTAAAATATGAATAAAGAAGAAACACTGGGAGAATAAATAAAAGTTCCAAAGCTGCCGCATGTGGCAAAAATTAAGTTACAATCTCACGTTGGAGGGATCACAGGTTTTTTGCCTTTGTGTTTACACTTAGAAGTCTGCCACTCCATGTCGTCCTGGTCAGACGCATGAGTGGAGACTTCTCTACACTCATCCATGGCCTCAGTTTCCTGAGGCGAGGCTTTTCCTCTAAGTTTGTTCGGGTTTGGGGAACGGGGCGCCATGCCTCGCCCGCGACCAGACCCAGCCAAAGAGGCAGAGGAGGTGCTGGGCGAAGCGTCGGCCAAGTCCACCCGTTCCTGTCCTTTAGGTGCTGCAGGAGCGGCACGAGAGCCATGCCGCTCCTTCGATGATGCTCTCTCCAGGGAGTGTGGGCGAGAGTGTCGACCCTTCTCCCTGGAAGGAGACTGCGGAGGAGGGACGGTTGTAGTAGCCACCGGCCCATCCTGGGTCTGGGAAACAGCCTGAGAGGACAAAGGCTGTTGTCCCGTTGGATTGCGAAGGTTCGCACTCTGGCTGGGAGGGTCGGTGGACCGCCCAGCCGAGATTGCACGCCCCGGAAGCTGAATCTTCAGCTGGGGGGTGGGGGACTGCAGTGGCCTCCCATAGTCCAAAAAGGATGTCTGGGTGGCCGCTGCTACCATCAGTGGTGCAGGTCCCCGCTGCACCACCTCCGCAAAACTGCCTTTACGCAAGAATCCGAAGCGACGACGAGCCTCTGGGTAGGAGAGGTTTTCCTTGACTTTAAGTGCAAGTACCTCCTTCTCCTCCTTCCACGTTCTGCAGGATCGAGAATATGCAGGGTGGGGATCACCACAGTTCACACAGTGCACGTCGTTGGTGCAAGAATCTGTGGGGTGGTCACTCTTGGCACATTTTGCACAAGTGGCTTTTCCACGGCACTGCTGGGAACCGTGGCCAAACCTCTGGCATTTAAAACACCTTCGAGGATTAGGCACATAGGGCCGAACCCTGCAGTGGAGATAGCCAGCTTTCACGGACTCTGGAAGTGTAGCAGACTCAAACGTCAAGACTACGTGTTTTGTTTTAAGTTCTGTGCCATCACGACGAATTGTGATTCGCCGTGCAGCGACAACTCCTTGGCTAGACAGGCCCTCCACCAGCTCTGCGTCAGATGAGTCCAGCAGGTCGTCCTCGGAAATTACTCCTTGGACAGTGTTCAATCTGCGGTGAGGGGTAACACTGACTTCATAGTCTGATATAGAGTTAAGACGTAAGAGGGCATCGCACTGCTGCTTTGTACTAATTTCCACAAGAAGGTCTCCGGACGCCATTTTCTTTGCATTGAAGTTTTTGCCAACAACTCCTTCTAGTGCTTTAGCTACAAGGAATGGGGAGAGTTTGCCCAGTGGCTTTTCATTCTCAGAATGAAGAACTAGAAACCTTGGAAATTTTTCAGAAACAGAGGACTTCTCAGATGGGAACGGTACTTCGGTCCGGACCCTTTTCGGGGCCCGATCAGAGGGTTTTTTTGTTTGCAGACCCATAAAGATGGGAAGAAAATTCAGTGCCCGGGTGCACCGCCCACCACGGAGCCCAACGAGGGGGTAGGTAATGTGCCATAGCAAGAAAGGCTTGGCTGACACAATTACTCTACCAGTGCTGCCCGGGCACTATACCCTAGTGTGGTTGCAGGGACAGGACCTGTTTCCACTCAAGGTTGGCCCTTGCCGCCTAAGGAGGTGAAAAAGGAAGGAAGAGAGTGTAGAGAAAAGAAAAGAGGTGGGAGGAAAAGTGAAAGAAGGAAGAAGAGGGTAGAAGAGGCGACTGACTGAATCATCCTGGTCGGGCCAAGCCAGGACACCCGTCTACGAGAAGCAGGGGCCGAAGCGGTGTATTGCCTCGCCCGGGGGGCCCCGAAGGGTCCAAACATACCCCGGGCTCAACTCAACCACCAGGGTCCCCCTTTCCCCGGACACGGGTACGCCACGCACAGCCAGACGTGGGTGGGCGAACCCACATGGCTCGGGGTTCGTAGTGACGCCACTCACCAAGCACCTACCAAGGCAGGTGCCCCCTGCGTGCGGGTATGGTGGCCCACGTAGCTGGGGTCCGTGGAGGCGCCACTCTCCAAACACCTGCTTTCACAGGTGCCGCCTGCGGGGACTACTAGCCCAGGCTCCCGAAGACTGTGCACCTTTACACACGATCGTGCCACGAGTGCCAGCGAGAAAAGAAAACCGCCGGAGAAGCCGCCAGGTCTCCTGCCGCCGATCACGCTACCGACTGCACCATTCCAGCAGATTGTAATTGATCTACTTGGACCTTTCCCGCCATCGACGCAGGGAAACCGTTGGATAATCGTGGCAACTGATTATCTTACCCGGTACGCCGAGACAAAAGCACTCCTGTCTGGAACCGCTGTGGAAGTAGCTAAGCTCTTTGTTGAGTCTATGGTCCTCCGACACGGCGCTCTCCAAGTCCTGATTACGGACGGAGGCTTATCGTTCATGGCGCAACTGACACAAGAGATACTCCGCCTGAGCCACACCGACCACGGTCGAACAACGGCATACCACCCACAGACCAACGAACTGACGGATTGATTAAACAAGACCATCGCCGACATGATCTCGATGTACGTGGACGTGGAACACAAGATGTGGGATGACGTGTTTCCCTACGTTACGTTTGCGTACAACACGGCGGTTCAAGAAACCACTGGAATTACACCTTTTCAGCTGGTGGACTGCAGAACGGTGACGACGATGCTCGACGCCATGCTGACCCACGATCCGATGGACGACGGCAGCGACGACGCACAGCTTGTCACTCAACGGGCAGAAGAGGTACGAATAAAGGACCAACAAACAACGTGTCACCGCTGGCCAAAACAACCTTCGCCGCCGCGACGTACAGCCCCAGCCCGGAGATAGGGTGTGGGTGTGGATACACCCATTCGCCGGCGCGGCCTCAGCGAGAAACTGTTAAAACGCTATTGGACCCTACAAGGTCATTCGCCGCCTTGGTGACTTAAACTACGAAGTGCTTCCCGACGGAACCCGACCATCAGGACGCCGCCAGCCACGACCCAAAGTGGTCCATGTAGTTCTACTCAAGCCGTTCTGAGCGCGTTAGGATTGCGACACTGCATGTTTATTTCGTCTCATTGTATTTTTTTGCGATTTTTGTTTTCCTTTCGCGTTGCATCGGAACGATGCGCTTTTAAAGGGGAGGATAATGCCGCGCGTAGGGCCGAACAAGCAGGGCTCGGTCACGGAATTCTAGAAGATTCGCGTTTATTCCTACTCGGGGCGTAACTTTTATAATTTCGTTCTGGTTTCTTGTTCTCGAAAAGTGCCTGTTCATTTTCAACCCTCACTCACGGTGCTCGAACCTTGGGCCGAATTTTCGCGATGCCGACTCACACAAGATAACGAGCAGCCCGTGACTTTGTAGAGTCAGTCTCGCTCTCGCTTCCTGTCTGCCAGATCGCCGCCCGCATTTCTGCTCTCGACGCTCGTTCTTTATTTTGTTTGACAGAAGTTCGCCGATTAAACCTTTCTTTTCAGTTTATTATTTATCGCCTCTTTGTCTTAAGCCTGTTTCACAAATCATGACTGTGCGAAAAAAAAAAATGCTGTGCGACAGCCGACTGAGCGAATGCGATAGCAATATTTGGTTTCACATGTTCCAACAACCGCGCAATTAATGTCGGCGCGGCCGGCTCTTCTAGTTGCAGCGGACACGTACGCGACGCGTTTGACTTTGCATAAAATAAAACAAAAAAAACGTCTTAATAAACACAAATGTTTTACGAATACAATATGTAACTAGAAATGTCTAATAATTAGGCATTAAACGAAAAGCTTTAAGGTGTCTAAATTCATTTTTGAATACGCAGCTATCGCGGATGAAAGTTGGCTAATGAACGGCTAGTTGACCAGAAAGCGATCACACCGATTCTGCGACAAAATCCCAACTTGGTGGAAACCAGTCGCAGAGCCGCTGCGACAGTGCGACTGCGATTTTAATCGCACATTTACTTGAAATCGCACCGATTTCGGAGGAGAATCGCAGCATATGAAACAGCCTCTACTCCGTGAGGATATTCACGCCGGAGAGACACGAATAATTAACAATGAGGTACAAATAAAATATTGCAATATGGACAAATGCAAAAAAAAAAAAAAGACACAAAAGACGCCAACACTGTCCACTACTTTCTTTTCCTTGTCTTTGCGCAATTTCATTGAGTATTTAAAAATGCACCAATGTTGCACGGAGCCACGTTGCCGGAACGCGCCGTTCCATCTTGCGGTGTTTCTCATTTATTTATATATTTAACTGCAAAGTTACCCGACTTTATTAGGCATTTAGGTCTTTTATTATCGTCCATTTCAATTTCCGATTTCAAAGGATCAGGAAGTGTTTGAGGAATTGTCAAGAAAAGAAAAAGACGAAAACAAATTTGACCTTGGCGACTCTACACGTAGTTTTATGTGAATATTTTCCCTTTATTTATTTATTTTTTGTCTATGAATTATCCAGTACAATATTTCATTAAAATAAGCAAATGTACCGCTAATTTAACAACACGTTCCTATCTTACGAATGTGACGGTAGCGTGTTCCTTGCGAACTCCTGGAACTTGTAACGGGAACCCGTTCCACGATTGAGAAGAAACGAGGAACGTTATTTTATTCCCGTTTTCGAGGAATGTGTGCAACACTAATGATCACCAATTAGCACTTTAGCGAATGGTCAGCAATACACGGTAAAAGGTCCGCGTGAACACGACCCGGCAGATTCCACTTCATGCCATATGTTTTTATGTGAACTTTTCCCTTTTAGCGTGGGAAAAGCGCAAAAGTAAGCTCCCTCACACTGAAAATGCATGCACACCAGAAAAAGGTCTCTCACGTCGCCCTGACTTACAACTCAGTTTGCATTTTTGTCTTCTTTCGTTTTCTTTTACCCGTAGGAAAGTTGTCATATCTCACTTCGTTGTCTTCTGTACAAAGCAAATGGCAAGGCCTATCACATATTATCTTCGAGGTGTCAAGCTATAACAATTCTTTTTCAGTACGCGTAATGGACGGACTACTAACACAAGTGTCACTTCTTTTCATAATGTCAGCTGCCTCAATTATCTCACGTGTTACTTAGTGATATTTCATTCCAATTACGGTGGTATTTTTGAAGTCCGCAGTGCACCCACAGTCACGGCAGTGAATGCCTAAAAGTCCCGAGTTTGCTATTCGGGTGTAGTTGTTATGTTCCCCTAATCTGTAATTTTTACATCTTCCAGTTTGTCCTATGTACTCCTTGCCGCATGAAAGGGGAAATTAATAAATCACTCCTTCTGAGCAAGGTATGTATGGTGTTCTATGCTTTTTAGGGCAGCCGGTAAAAGGTTTTGGTAAAGCGTTAGCTTTTTTACATAAGCCTTAGAGTTTGTTCTGGGAGGAAATGTTACGAATGCAGAGGAACGACTACCGGTCATTGGTTACAGTATCTGTGCGTGACTGTGGGTGCACTGCGGACTTCAAAAATAGCACCGTAATTGGAAAGAACTATCACCAATTAACACGTCAGATGATTGAGGCAGCTAATATCAAGCAAAGGAGTGACACTTGTGTTAGTAGTCCGTGCATTACGCTTACTGAAAAAGAATTGTTATATCTTGTCACTCGAACGTAATGTGTGATAGACATTGCCATTTGTTTTGTACAGAAGACAACAAAGTGAGATATGACGATTTCCCAACGGTTAAAAGAAAACGAAAGACGACGAAAATACAAACTGAGTTGTAAGTGGTCGCAACGTGAGTGAACTTTTTTCTGGTGTGCGTGTATTTTCAGAGTGAGTGAGTTTACTTTTGCGCTATGTACTACATTATGAATATGATATCTAACTTTCCCAAGCATCCATTCTAAGAATTTTCATTTTAGGTTTTGAACTCTCTGATGAGATGGTCGACGCGCGACAATATTTAAAAGTTAATTTTTCATGCGTTTTTCTGCCGCAAAAAAAACCCTCCAAACTTCGAGGACACGACCGATATATAAAATAAAAAGACGGTATTTTACAGATACATTTGATAAAATCACAAGGTCACTGGTCCTGAGAGGGGCATGTTAGTTTCCTTTGCAATCTCGGACTACTGACAAAATGGGTTTACCTTTTGCTCGTCAAGGTGCTTTGTCTTAGTCACCACCAAAGCCATTGTTTAGGTTTCTCGTCTGATCCACACTATTTGTGTGCTCCTTGGAGGAACGAGGGGTAGTGTTTTATTTTTAACAGTGACAGCTATTAACCCACATGTTTCAATGGCGGGAGAGTGCATTTGAAGATTCATACTTCCCAGCGACTACGTCCAGGAGTTTAGTTATTTCAAAGTATCGACTGCTTATTGAAGCAATACTTTTTTGCAATATTTTTCGTGGGATAGTTAGCATTGCCAATAGTAATGCGACAATGTCAAATGTAGCTGATTAAATACCATTCGATAAAGGTGAGTTATGATGAATGTAGGGTACCTTTATGTCTGACCTTTTAATTTTTATTTTAAATTTTGAAAAATTGGCAACAAAGTAAAATTAAATTCCAAATTTCAGAGAATTTAAAAACTAACAAAATAAACTCCAATAAGCCCAGACCTTTCAGCGGAAAATAAGCTCTGAAAAACAACCTCCTAGTTTCTACGAGAAATGAACTCAGAAAAACGGAATCCTCCCTATATCTGATAAGAAATGTGTCTTGTCTACCATC
Organism: Ixodes persulcatus; assembly: GCA_013358835.2. Lineage (NCBI taxonomy): Eukaryota > Metazoa > Arthropoda > Arachnida > Ixodida > Ixodidae > Ixodes > Ixodes persulcatus. Next base: position 164,534 of record JABSTQ010010630.1, on the reverse strand, counting down.
AACTTAAAAAAAAAAAGAACGCTAAAGGAAGTGATTTGGTTTTAACAATCTTGTTTGTTGCTTCGCAATGAGATACTTGACATTTTTCAATGTGTAAGGATGCTATGCCATCGTCCACTCACGGAGAACGAGAGAATTAAGATTGATCTCATTCTATTTTTTAAGCTGCTTGTGAGAGTGGATTGTGGTTTGTTAGATTTATTCGCGCGTTCTCCCATCATGTATAAAAGCAAATATTATATGGTTCCTTGTTGCCATAAGCAAACAAATCGCAATGTTTAGATTAAGTGCTTTTATAAGACTATCTCAACTCTCATCCTAAGTAAGTATGAAATATGAGAACATTCATAGTTCAGTCCCTCACATTTAAGTATTAGCCAAAATTCAATATGGCGTTTTGAGGCTCCGAAAGTCTATGGATTGCAACATGGCATGTGTATTTTTACGCCAATTTTAGGATCATTCTTTACCGATTGGTGTCTTTAGAACCTTTTAAATTAAAATGTAAGTAATAAATTAAGTTGGCAAGTCTACGTTGTCATTCAATATATTTCTAAATCGTTTATACTGAATGTCCCATTCAGTATATGAAAATGTATATGACAACGTGTCGTTCAAAAATACAAAAAAAAAAACTTTTCGACCAATAAATAAGAGTTTAAAACACTGTACATAACTTAGAAAGCAGCATATAAAAAACTGGTGCCTCTCACCAGAGTCGTCATGGTTTTCGGTAGATTGGTCTCTTTGGAGGCTCTTGGCTGAAGTATGATAGTGCGCAAGTGCCTTCGGTGCGCTTGCTGTTGTTTTATTTTAAAAAAATAACCCTGGCGGTGGACGGCCAGTTGTCTTTAATATTCAACCACGCGAACGTAAATTAAAAAAAAAAAACTATAAAAAAAACGTTACGAACGTCCTTTGATTTCAGCTCGGATTTACCCCAAGAGCGTTTTCAGATAAGATCGAACAACCATGTCCGGCGACCCTTTTTTTAATTTTGATGAAAACAAATATTTTTCTGGCTCCATCCCCCCCCCCCCCCCAAAAAAAAAAATAAAACCAATCCTTGCTAAAAAAAATCCTTGCGAAAAAAAAAATTGTAAGCACCCTCTCAGTCATGTCCGCGTTTTGCGTATCGCGCAATGTTGGCTTTTTGGGTGGCTTCCAAAAAAAACCTGTTCTGGCTACGGGTCCAGAAATAATTACTGACAAATTAGACATAGGAAGGATTGACAAAAAGTATTTATCGCCGACTCTTAGGGTCGTTATTTTGAGCAACAGAAGCACAAATACGGCTAATTGTGCAATAACGCTTTGGATGAATGATTTTTTCCCCGTATAAAAAAGCTAAGATCTTCAAGCTTTTCCAGTGTGTTGCCCTGTATATAGTTCATCGGCGCATGAAATATTGTTGTCCTGATTACAAGAATCGCTCACACAGGCACATTTAACTACGTATGCATTATTTTGGGAATAATCTAGAAAAAAGGCCATCTTTAATCTTCTTTAAATTCTCTGACATTAACGTTTATAATGTGCACTAACAAAATCTGCAAAACCATAAAGCAATATTTGTGTGGATTTGAAGGTTGCCATAAATGAAACGTGCGCAAACCCATTCTTCACAATTTCATTTTTAATCAAAAGCGTAAAAATGCTACGGGTGGTCTTGAAACGACACACTGACAGCACAGAGGTGGACGGTGGTTTTAAAGGGAAAATTCCTAATACATTTTCGTACAACCGACCCAAAAATGCCCATGGGCCGGAGCGATAGAGAGGCGCCACCCTGACCCATGCTTCGCGGTGCCTGTTTCAACAAACGGCGTGTAGCATCTCCGTCTACGCGACGTAAAAGAAGCAACCGGAGCGATGCCAACGCGTTTCTGCGTTGCGATGCAGCGATAAACCTTCGATTCTTGCGTGACGTGAATGCAAAGAGGATTCACCATTTTTTTAATTTTTATTTGTTACTTGAGACTTTTGGCAAAAACAATCTGTGACAATTCGCGAAGAAATATGCGGACGTTATTGCACGGTGTGAAGCCATTTACAACTACTGAACTCGGCCCTAATCTTTTTGCAAAGTTCTACCAAATTCGTTTCTAAACTTCTTTTTTTCTTCTTTTATGCAAATTGTAGTGTGGGCCTGCGTTTTTCTTGACGCGCAAGCCACTCAATGTATGCGGACGAGACCAAGGCTTTAATAATGTACGCCACCAACCATAATTGAAGATGCATATGGTTAACAGCGAACAGCAAAAGCTGAGAGCACCACAGAGCCCTCATTATAATGTCATATATTAAAAACAAATTTAATCACTTTGGAAAGCCAAAAAACAATCTTATTGCTTTGCAGAAATTTCTATACACTGGATTTGGCGTCGGTAAACGAGGTATGTAAACACCTCTAAAACTAAACAGGAGAGTTTTCTTCTAAAATATTCTTGAATATTTAAAGCGCGGTCAAGTAGAATAGACAACACAACAGACATGAATGACGTGTTTGTTTTCTCAACACTCACAGATACCGGATTTCGCTGTCTTTTCTGTCGAGCACCACGTTCAATTCTATCGAACGTGTCGTTCAACTTAGGTTCATCGCAGTGGCTAAAACATCGATGTTGACGGCGGCAAAGACTTATTTACATAGAGACCGGCGTCGCCTTTCGGCATTATAGCAGGGGTGAGTAGATGAAATACATTAAATTCTAACAAAAACATCGAAACACAAACAAACTTGTATATACGTTAAACAGCATCCTTCAATAGCCGACTTATTCCATTCTTCTATAGTTTTTGAAAAAAAAGAAAACGCAAAAAATATCAGTATGTCAAACGTAGGGTCGGATTTTGTTCTGGTGGTCCTCCCTTCCAGATATATAAAAAGGTTAGTGTAAAAACATTTCTCGACTGATTAAAAGGTGACTGTTATATATACCATGTAAAACTTTCAGCCTAAACATTTTTCTGCGTTCAACTAGTGATTCCCACTTTAAATTATTCTTCATGGTGGTGACACTTGCACCGCGTAGGTAATCATTTAGAACAAATCTAGCACACTGATTTTGAATTTTTTCTAGTTTTCTCTTAGGTTATTGTGATGGGGATCCCACACAACTGCTGCATATTCAATACAGGGGCGAATAAACGTAAAGTACAAAGTTTCTTTAATTTTGCATGAACCCTGTCGAAGATTTGGTCGTATAAAATTAAGCATCCGTACAGCCTTCAGAGTTATCATTTCCACATGAGCTTTCCACGTTAAATCGCTGGACAGAATTACATCCAAGTATTTTACACTTGAGTTAGCCTGAATTATTTCATTATTTATTATGTAGGTTGAACCAATGGAGCTTTTCTTACGAGTAAATCTCACGTGAACAGATTTTTTAACGTTCAGATTCATTTTCCAATTGTTGCATCACATTGAAATATTGTCGAGATCAGCCTGTAAGAAATTTACGTCATTCGAATCATTATTTACTCTATAGATAATACAGTCGTCTGCAAATAGTCTTATATTTGATTGTATTCTATTAATAATATCATTTATATATACCAGGAAGATCAAACGTCCCAGAACAGAAACCTGGGGGACACCAGATGTAACACCAACGTAATCGGACTTCTCACTATTTAGCTCAACGCACTGCTTTCGTTCTCTCAGGTAGTCCTGGAGCCAACCTAAATCATTATTATCAATGGCAAGTAAGGTAACTTTGTAATTTAACAATTCATGATTTACGAGATCAAAGGCTTTTTTGAAGTCTAAAACAAACAGTCTACTTCATGTCCAGTATCCATGGCGCCCGCCAAAAAGTGAAAAACGTCAACAAGCACAGTCACACAGGATGCTCCAGATCGAAACCCATGCTGATCTCGGATAAGAAAATTATCTATGTTCAAGTGTGTAATAAGATTACTATAAATCACGTGCTCCATAAGTTTGCAGCATATGCACGTTAGAGAAATAGGTCGGTAATTTTCCACGCAGTTCTTGGATCCTGATTTGTGTATTGGTACAACATTTGCTATTTTTCAGTCTGCTGGAAGCTTTTGATCCTTTAATGATTTGTTGTAAAGCACACATAAATAGTTTGCTATCTCCTCGGAACAATTCTTTAATATAAGTGGAGAAATATTATTTGGCCCGGATTATTTCTTTACATTAAGATCTCTTAGTAATAAAGCTATATCGTTATACGTAATCTCTACGGGTGACATCGTGTGTTTCATTACAAATCGCACAGTAGGGTAACAGATCGTCTTAGTAGCCTTCGAAAGAAATGATTCAAAGTAATTATTTAGACACGTAGTTTTGTTATTCTCGTCCACTATCAGCTGGTCATTTAATAGAAGTGGAGGAACAGACGTATCGTCCTTCTTATTTACCTTAACTGCCTTCCAAAACTTTTTAGGGTGCATTTCTAGTTTTGCGTCTAACTTTCCATAGTACTTTTCTTTTGCTCCCTTAATTGCCGTTTTAAAAAAGGTGTCACATGGCTCTAATACCCCTGTCAGACGGGAAAGTAAATGTCATTTTGATCGAATGTCATTCACCGCTTGGCGAATCAGCTCGTGATTCTGGTTCTTCACGTGATCCTGGTTCTTCATCGCTCACGCTCATTGGCCGAGCTGTAATGTCATTTTGCTTAAATGCCATTTAACGTGCCCGTCTGACAGGGGTATAAGCTAGACCTGTTGGCTGCTCCCCCGTTATCTCTGAATCGTAGATAAGCTCTTCGCTTTCGCTTAATAATCTATTTTACCTCTTTCGTCACCTAAGGTTTGTCTTCAGTTTTAGAAGATTGTATTCCCGAGGGAAAAAAAGTCAAATTTGGGGGTTTTACGTGCCAAACCAACGACGGGCATCTGGCACGCCCCAGCGGAGGACTGAGGATTAATTTGGACCACCTGGGGATCTTTTGACGTGCAACCGAAAGCTCGGTTACACGGCGTCTCCTCCGCAATAAGCCTCCGTCAGATTGCGGGCACCTCGGCCGGGATTCGAACCCGCCACATGGGGATCCGTAGGCCAGCGCTCTCGCCTCGGAGCCACCGAGGCGGCTGTATTCCCGAGGGAACGTAATTGTCAACAACCTCATGAACCATGAGCTTAAAGATGTTCTAGTGCTCATCAATGCCAATATCATCTGCTTGTTTTAAGAAATATGGTAGGAAAACAACCAATTCATTTCTTATGGCGTCATAATTTCCTTTGTCATAATAATACACTCTCCTTTCTTGACACTTCCCTTTATGTACCGTTGGGTGAGCTAGCGCTGCTGTTACAACCCTATGATCTGAAATACCAAGTATTACGCAAACGTTGTCAACAGCACCCGGAAAATTGCAAAGTAGAAGATCTAAAATATTTAAAACACGTGTTCCCTCTGTGACATATTGTGTTAAATCGAACATTTCTAGAATGGCATTAAATGTTGTATGAAGTGAGCTTCCCGAGTCATGGGCCTTGCCATTCTCCCACATCAAATCGGGGAGATTAAAATCTCCACCCAAAAGAACTTATTCCTTAGAGGCCTCAAGGATTATATCTGTTAGTTCTACTAAAACTTCGCTGCCCTCGTTTGGGGACGATAAAAAACACCAACTGAAATATGTTTACTATTAACAGACATTTGGCACCACACTGTTTCTATGCTAACATCCGGAATGAGTATCGGCGTGGTAGGAATATTCTTATCCGTAATAATGAATACACCTCCACCATGTAGGTTTTTATCTTTCCTGTATACTGTATAATTATCTGGAAACACTTCGCTTGAAACGACAGTGGCATCCAACCAAGACTCTGTAACTAAGACAATCACAGGTTTAACTGTCTGAAGTAAGCCCATGAATTCATCCACCTTATTCTTAATACTACGGCAATTTATAACCATTACTGTTCCAACGTCCAAGTGTCCGTTAGCAGTGCATTTTTATTTTGTTTTTATCTGCCATTTGAACCGGAACAGCCAAAGTGCACAGCGCGATTTGCAGAGTCATTCTGTGTGGTGCCATATTGCAAGGATGATATATACTTGATGCTAAAGGAAGTTTCGTGGTTTTTTTTTTTTTGTTATTTGGTGAGCTCACATACATTTTCGCTCTCAAGGTCAAACATAAAGCATTTGTCATCAATATATAGTCGGTCCATTCGCAGCTTGAATCGACAGTCCTGGGTTTTTGAGAATTCAACTAGCTTTCTTCTTGCGAACTGAACGGGCCTCGGAAAATCTTCACTAACGGCGAAGCCTCTATCTTTAAGTTTATAACCGGAAGACAGTACTGAGTCTTTATGCTTGAAAAAGCAAAATGTGACTACGATCGGCCTTTTCTTATTTTCCTTGTACACGCCGATTCGATGCGCCCTATCAATGGTTTGGGGATCTAGTTTTATTTCCATTTTGTCGGTGCAAAGTTTCACGATAAAGGATTCTGATTCCGCCCATGTTTCTTTATCTTTATCTTTCAGTCCGAAGAATACGAGGTTTGATCTGCGTGAGCGGCTTTCTACATCATTACAGCGCGTTTTTAGAACAGAGAGCTCGGCCTGCGCAGCTTCTAACTTTGAATCCTTGTTTTGCGTCACCAGCGGATCAGCCCTAGAGACAGCGAGTTCTTTTTCTAGCGTGCACACACGGTCCGTCAATTCAGATATTTCTTTTTTTGGCATTTGTACGCTCCTCGGAAAGTTCGCTCACTTTCTGTCTCAGTGTGTCATACCTTGTCTCAAACTGTCGAACAGTAGTTTGAAGGGTTTTTACTAGCACATTCAATTCCGCGTTAGTTGGGCCGGGGTTTTCTTCGATATCACCGCAAAGCATTAACAGGTCTAGAAAACGCTTCAGAGCTGCTTTCAGGCACGGCAGCACTATCAAAAACAAATCATCGTTTTTTACAGAGTAACATTTAAACGTACCAACTTGTATAACAAAGTGGAGCGGCAGGTTAGATGACCTCATCGTGGCAGTGCAGCCGTGCCCACAATCCCAGTGGAGCGGTGTCGCCGGTGTCGCCTCTTTTGTAGGTCGAAGCTCAGTTGATGTTGATGTTCTTGGCGCTTCGTTGCCACGCAGCTTGAGGGATGGAAAATTCGTCCAGACCGTGTCATCTTCGCCGAAGCCCCCGTCAGCAAACCCTGATCCGCGATAGTGGCCGAAGCTCGGTGTTTCCTTGCTCGCTGTGATGACGTACGGCGAGTACGATGGTTCCGGCAATTCAGCAGGCAGCGTCAGCAACAGCAACAGCTGTATAACAAAGTCGAGCGGCAGGTTAGATGACCTCATCGTGGCAGTGCAGCCGTGCCCACTATGCGGACTTCGGGTGGAGCAACACGGGGGGCGCCAACTTCATTTCACAATCTCCTTTTTTTTTCTTTTTGTTTTTGTCGCAGCCGAGGTAAACATTTTGTTTAGTGCAACGAAGCTCGGGGTATAGTTTTGAGAAATTCAATGCAGCTATTCTGCCAGGGTTGAACAAATCTAATAGCGCAACATACATCAACTGTGCTTGAGGTCAATGCTGTCTGAAACCAATGTAAGCTCTTTGCAAGGCCTGAAAAATATTTACCAGGACACACTTTCCTTTAGAAAAACACGAAATTAAAACAAAAAAAAAAATAAACTGCCGCCAGAAACAACAATTAAAAAAATTAACCTTGAGTCGTATGTATTGGTGTGGAGCAGTCTACCGCTAAACAGTACGACTTCATGCGTATTCGCATGGAAGAAATAATTGAAAGTGTCCTCAGAAATGAAAGGCATGGCGGCCTAGTTCTTTGTCCACGCTGGGTGATTGCAAGTCAGAAAACAATAAAGTTTCTAAATCGAAATTAGTGTCAGAGAATCCATGCCCTGGAAATGCTGAGAAACCGAAACTCAAGATACTTGTCGCTACCAAGATGGCCGCGTACACAGTGCTGCCAAAGCATGCAGCAGTTTCGCATATCGTCTATTGCGAACCTCTATATTGTTTTTTTTTTTTCTGTCATTTAGTGCAAGGATTAGGATTGCAATAATACTAATCTTTATTTTGGGTGCCCCAAAAGAACCACATTGGTCTTCTCATTGGTGCACCAACACAAACAAACAAAATCAGCGAGCAAATACGCAGGCTCTAAATACACTCACTAAAAAGATAAAACATCTAACACAAACATAATGCTAAGGGGCTAGAATAATATCATACAAATTATGACGGTACATAGAAATTGATGCAGTGGAGCGAAGGTGTTATATAAAGACTGAATCCGAGAGGGAGGTGAGGTATTACATGGCGAGCGAACATCAAAACAAACAAGGTGTCTGGTTACTCGGAATGGAATATGGAAGTTCACTTTCGCAAGAAGTTGCGCCGAATCAACTACGCCATTTGCAACCTTGTGCAGAAAAATTAAATCTCGAACAGTCCTCCTTTTAGACGGTAGTGAAAGTGGAATTATTTTTATTATATATTCGTACGTATAATAAAAGCGCCACTCAAGGTATCTGTCATAAACAATCCGGACAACTATTTTCTGAACATTTTCTAGGCTCATAGTCTGTGTCTTCGACATCAAGTTCCAGACGACAGAAGCGAACTCGAGTTGTGACCTCACTGAAGAATTAAAGAGATGAATCAATGAATGAGGGCTTCTAAAATTACGCGACAAACGAGAAATTACCCCTAAGACTCTAAAATCATTGCCCATGACCAACGACACATGATTTCTAAAAGATAAGGCGCTGTCAACACACACACCAAGGTCCTTTAAGATTGATACACGCTGTATTGGCGATCCCTCGAGATAATAAGTAGACTAAAAAAAAAAAGAAAGAACGCCGACGGCAGAAATAAGTTACTTTTGTTTTGGGGGGAGGGGGGGCCCCTTAAGCAGCAATTGATTATTTTTACAACACTGAAGAACGCTGGCAACCTCACCTTGTAGGATATCGCAATCTTTAAGACTATTAATGCTTTTGAACAACTTAAGGTCATCATCAAAAAGAAGTAGTTCATAGCTGTTCACGCACGACACTATATCATTTATAAAGACCAAGAACAAAAGAGGGCCCAGTATTGATCCCTGAGGAACACCGGACGTCCGGATTTTTTTTTTTCAGAGAAAGAGTCACAATTCCGAACAGTGCTTGAGCGCAAAGACAGATAGCTGTCAAACCATTCGCATAATTCAAGACACACTCTATATGAAGACAGTTTACGCAAGAGTAAATTATGGCTCACTTTGTCGAACGCTTTGAACATATCAAAATATATTGAGTCGACTTGTCCTTTATTAGCCACAACTGGCGCAAGAAGTCTAAAAATTTACACAAATTAGTCGACTGCAACGAGGTTATTTTCTGTCGGAAATAAAAAAAAGCATTCTCGTTCGGATGACAAGCTCGAAAAATTTTGTAAAACCGCACAGGAAAGGAATTCGGCGATAATTTGTAACAAGGGAACGCATCGCTGTTTTATTGAACCCGTACGACCACCGATCTTTTCCGAAGAGACGGAAATGTTCTCGAACTAAGAGAAAGGTTGAAGATATGCTTTAGAATCGGAACGAACAGTTCACTGCATCCTCTAATAATAAAACTTGGTATCCCATCAGCGCCACTGGAAAGCTTCGGTTTCAGTTTTCTAATCTCTTAGGCAATTTTAGCTGAGTCAACACGCACAGAAGACAAAAGGTCATGACAGTATGTGAAATCGTAACCAGGCTGAAAAAGTTGGTTACCGACAGAATTTTTTTTTTTTTAATAATCCGCGAACATATTTGCAACCTCAGCGGGTGCAAATTGATAACAAGGAGCATTATCTGACCCACCACGCAGGCAGATAGTGCGACGAGCCTCACGTGTATGCTGTTTCACAAACTTCCAAAACATTTTCGGTCGACGATTTAAACTGTTTTCTATGTTGTCATGGTGTAGTCGTTTATCACGCGTGAACAGTTTTTTTGTTTTTTTACTAAGGAGCGATATATACTAAATTTGGTGGGCCAAAGATCAGAACCGGTCTTTTTATAAAGTCGGTGAAATTGATCTTTTTTCCTTAGGTTAAGCCTTAATTCTTTAGAAAACCAATTAGGGAATATCGACGGCTTGTTGTAGCTTTTAGAAATAACTTTGTCAATAGCACTTTTCACGACTGTGGTAAGCGTCTCGGTAGCATGATCAACATTTGACATAGAAAGAGCTAACCCCAGACAAAATGTTCTATGAGTCTATAAAGACTTAAATAATCACCTTTAGAAAATCAGTAATTTGATGCGTTACATGAAGCTCTCGACTTGTACGGGAGAGAACACTCGACAGTAAAAGGTGGATGGAAACCATCAATTTAAACCAAGGGTTCACTGCCCGTTTTAGACTTAAAATTGGCATGTTACAAAGAGCCATATCTAGAACATTTCCACCCTTATTTTCAATCATGTTGTGTTGTTGAAGACCACAGAAGTTTATAAAAGATAACAAAGAATCAATACGCCTTGGTAGATGTGATCGTATTGCTATTTACAGTTTCTACAAACCAGTCAACACCGGGTAGATTAAAATCGCCATAAAGTTGAACACGACACTTTTGGAAATTAATTTGCTTACTAATGGAATCAAAATGTTGAATAAAAACTGTCTGCTCTGAAATTGGCGGGAAATAATAGGTACCTATTAGGTAACTCAAGCCATCACTGGCCTTAACTTCTACCCAAACACATTAGGAATAGGATTCGAGGTCAAACCTTCGATGCGAAACAAGGGAACATTCAGCCGTGATTAGGACACCCCGCCTAGCTTCTGTCCTGTACAGGAGCAATTTCTATCTCGGCGATATACACTGTAAAAAAATTGCAGTGGCTTAGCTCGGCTATGCCAGGATATACGTAGCGTGAGCTTAGGTTCAGCTGGTTATTCTTAGCTTTCCTGGTTGTCTAGGATTAGCTTGATTATCATGCTTACTGCTGCGCGACGCTGCTTTGCTAGACGTTCCTCCCTTTGCTCCGGTGTCTCCACAGCACGTTTAGCCTTCTTCTGTTCGTTCTTCCTACGCTCAACCGCTAATTGCCAGGCAACTACTTCGGGATCCAAACAGTTAAGCTTCTCCGCTCTTCTGTGCCACTGAGCAGCAATTTCGCTCTCCTTCTCCATGGCTATACCACACTGGCAAACGCCCCGCTATATGTATAGCGCCACTGATACCTCTGCGCATGCGCACAAAATGAGAGGCGCTATCAAGCGGCTCCGGTGCAGCGTCAGACTTGGCTACTGCGCAACGGAGGCGCACAGCTAGGCACGCGGCGGCGCCAGTGCGTCTGCCGCGGATATGACGTCACTCCTCTCAAATGCGCAGACCGGCGAGGCGCGCGCGGCGGCGGCGGCTCCGGCGCACCAGCTGAGCGCCGTGTGACGTTACTGCTCCTCGCGCATGCGCAGCACGGCTCTCCACGAGCCACGCGAATCTTCCCAACCTCGGCCAGTGTAGCTCACGCTACAAAAGTGTAAGTTAGCAGCCTTTTTCAAAACTGGAAAGCGCTGTGGGAGGCGCGCAAGGGCAAAACGCCGTAGAGGCGACATGACGGTACGAGTCAGTAAATGTACGGCTTCACATATTTCTTAGTTCAGGTCTGTGTTCCCTTTTCTTTCAAGTGAAAACAGACAACACACGCCACGTTTGCTCTGGAGGTAGTTTTCTTGTTGGCAAATGTCTCATGTTACGTGCCTTTCGTGCAAATGCGGAAATCTCTTTGAGCGGCGGAGGGAGACCCACCCGAAAGCCGGCGCACTCAGCTCGCGAACGAAGACGAGCAAGAGCAGCGACCGTCCGTCACGTGATGTTTACTCGCGGCACCAGCAGCACCGGTCCGGACGTTTTCCCGTGCGGGAATCACCACAGGCGGTGAGGGCGGCAGCTCTCTTCGCAGTCACTGCGATCACCTGTCACCATTCAACCGCATTAAAAAGGTAAGCTAGCTCATTTTCGCATGCGCCTTGCGAGATACCGAAGTGCAGAAGTGATGAAAGACGCGTAACTTAACGCAATGAGTAAAGCTATACGCACTCCGTAGTGCACTTCGGTCAGAAATGGCTATACGCACTACGCGAAACTCGTATAAAACGATTGGTTACAACGATTTTTCTAAGCGGTGACATAGCATGGTGGTAAGGTGTCTGCTTCATACGTAAGTGGACGCGGGTTCGATCCGCGGTGGTACCTACTTTTTTTCTTTCTGTTCTCGGACATCTTGTTTTCTCGAGGCATTTGGCGATATTTACTATATTTTTTTTTTCGATTAACATAAAAAAAAAAAAAAAAACGAATGTTGTCAACGAAACTTTGCAGAACTAAATGGTATGGGACTCCCTTTCCGGAGATACGATCGGAGACAGCGGGGCTCGGGTCGCCGGCTGGACGCCGCGAAGTGGCGTGTACGGGTTAAGTTTTGTAATTAGCAGCCGCACACTGTCACCGCAATGCGGCGTGAACGCAGGTTGGGGGCGGGGGGGGGGGGGGGGTGTTAACGAGCTCCCCAGCGATACACGCGCCGTCCGAAAAGGGTGACCCAAGCGGCATGAGCTCTCCGCGTAATGCGTATAGCCATTTCCGGCCGAAGTGCCTGTACGTAGTGTGTATAGCTTTACTCTAACGCAATAGCGCGGGCTGAGTCAGAAAACGCGCTAAATTTGTTGCTTTAGCTTTCCCGACTCAGTTGCACGAGGGAAACGTATCCACGCATCAGACTCGACTCGATGGACGTGTGCCGGCACAGGGCTCATCGCCATGGGAGTTGGGTTTGCTCTGAGCCCTCCCGAACTCTTCCTGTTCGTACCTTTTTTTTTGATTTCGGGAGCCGTCACCCTTTCGCTTTCGGTCGCGGTAAGAAGAACCGGAGATATTAAATTTTAACATAAAACACTGAACCGCGCTCGTTAAATAATTATAATGAGCGCTCACGCATACTGAAATTTAAGACAGCATGTCGTGTTTTCTCTGGTTTGTACACTGATGTTTAGGACAATTCTTAGATCGCGCATCCCCGCTTGATCGCTGCAGCCCGAGTGCGGCCACCGGACGGCCACCTTGCATGTCGAAAAATCGCGTTTTTGGAGCGTTGGAAAGGCTGGCGGCAGCGTGCTGAAGACACGGTTTCTACTCGTTCGTCGCAATTCACCGAAGAAGTTCTTTAAAACCCTATGTAAGACGTAAGACTTGCCGTTGAGAACACGTAAAATTTTTTTTCGGAAGCGCAGTGCCGCAGGAAAAAGGCACAGCTCGTCGAAAGCAAGTTTCGCAGGACTCGCGGCGTGATCAAAGCTCCCTTGGCACGCCGAAGCGCTGCGTCTCTGTGCCTTCGCACGCTTGATTGCCCATCAAGAATCGGCACCTGTGGATGTGTTTTGCGAGTGCAATTTGCCTGAAGCCGTATGTGCCTCTGGAGCAGCGTTTTACTTTACTCGGAAGGCTTTATTTGTGACTAAGTAGCGACGGAAGAGGGGGGGGGGGGGGGGGGGGGGGGGAAGGTACCTCAGATCAAGACATGAATGGATTACGTTGGCTATTCTGAGCTATTCCTTTCGCTTGCCAACTTGGTCGCCAAAGTTCACTACCAGAATAATTCAAATTATTGTGGATTTCAATCCTAGAGAAAAACGTCCATATAAAGAAATCACATTTATTGTTTCGTTTAACCTTTTTAGTTCACGGTTATCAAAACAGAAACCGCAGAAATATATCAGTACTTGAATCTAATCCGTCGCACTCCGACCGTTTTTAGTCTGCTTTTAAAGTCTTTTTTTTTTTTTCATTGTTAGACGGGTTACAGAATGCCGCACACAACAGCTCCTCATCACTGATCAGCGGTGTGGCTCATTATCAACCTACTAAATTGCACTTGACGTTTGAGCGCGGCTCGCCTAATTGTGATTGGCCGACAGATCGCACGCTACTATATAAATGGGCCGAGCTTCAAAGATTTTCATTCTCGCCGTCTTGTACTTTTGCCTTTGAAACCCTTCCTTGCTTCACAGTGTTGCACAATGTGTGCTGCCATGTGATTCATTAGAGTAGATTTGGAACATAGCCATGGTTAATAGTGCATAAGAGCGACCGTACAGATTGCTTTTCCCCCTTTATTTATAGCAACTCACCTGAACATCCGGGCGATCCAGAGCTCCGTGGCCGATATATGATGCAAAGACATCTATGCGCGACACACCTTCAAAACTTTGCCGCGGCGCCGATTCTTATTCGGTATCCAAGCGTGCGAAGGCACAGACTCAGCGCTTCGGTATGCCAAGGAAGCTTTGATCACGTCGCGAGGCGGGCCAAAACTTGCTTTTGACGAGTTGCACCTTTTTCCTGCGGCACTGCGCTTCCGTAAAAAAAAAAAATGTTCTCAACAGCAATTATTACGGCTTACACAGTGTTTTAAAAAACTTATTCCGCGAATGACGCTGAACGAGTAGAAAACGTGTCTTCAGCACGCTGCGGCCAGCCTCCGCAACGCTCCAAAAACACAATTTTTCGACATGCAGGATGGCCGTCCGGTGGCCGCACTCGCAGAGCGGGGATGCGCGATCCAACAATTGTCATAGAGATCAGTGAGTTTATATGTAGAAAAAGTTCTTGTCTATGGCAGTTTGTTTCGAGGTAGGCCACTGATCTCCACTAGAGGGCTGGATGGCGCATTGAGCAAACAGGTATGAAGCCACCGGAAGTAAGTGGCTTGTCCCGGAAGTGAGCGCTTGACAGGCTTTCACACTCTTACGAGCGGTGGTCCAAACAGTGTTCAAGGCGCTTGATTTGCTTTTGTTATATCAAGAGAGCCTGCTTGTTGCGCAATAACAGTTCATACAGGCCCGAGAAGTCTTCTTGGAAGCCATTTGATGTGTGAGAATTTCGAGATTCTAGTTGATTAAGTGCACTTGCCCCAAGTTAAAATATCTCATTCTCAAAATTGATTACTAAAAGAGATTATTAAAACCCACGTAAAAATCAAGAAAGCGTGAACCAAAACATTAACTAAATGCACTATAAAGCACAGCAAATACTCGACTTCCGGGACATGCATCGAACTTCCGGTAGCTGGGAGAAACGCACAAAAGTAAGAATATTGAAGCATTTACGCTGTGCTCGGAGGCGAGTATTTTATGGTGTGCTGCGATCCTTATGTCGAGTGTTTGGAGATTGAATCGGTATTTGTCAAACGTTCGAACGCCGATTAAAAAAAATCAAACGTACCGGAGCACCTACGGCTGAGCTGGCAAGCTTTCTCTCGTAGTGGAGTAAACAAAGGAACTTGCCGTCAATGAGACCGCCCTCGGGGAAGCCCAGAAGTTGATGAATTGCCAAGAAGTTCCATTTCGACAGCGGCTTTCCGGGAGTGAGCGAATTCCACGCAGCAAAGCCTTTGAGCTTGTCGTCTGCTAAACCCAACTCAACGACACCGCCACCGACTCCGCGGTACCTCTAGGTAACTCTCGCCTCATTGAGCTGCACTACAGCGGAGTCACTCTCGACCACAAAATATTTATTTATAAGAACTGCGAGGGCTTTCAGTTTTAATGTTTGTACGTAAGCTATTTCACGTCGCGCCCGTCTAAGAGCAAGGCTAATGGCGAATTCGCGTGGTTCGTTCTGTGCGCTCTCGAGCGCTCTGTCCAGAGCGCACGAAATCGAGTGGTGGAAAGGAAGTGCTGTGGCCTGATCGGCTGGTTCATTCCGAGGACGCCTCTCCCTCTTAGAGCGCTCTCTATAGCACTCTGTCTGTAGCCGTTGGAGTGCGGAGCGGCGCAGGCGTCACGTGGTACTTGGACTGGGATCACGTGGTTTTGTTGAGGATGGCTGGCAGTGGTCTGTGGTGGTGTGCGGGGTCCGGCGAGACGGCGATTGATATGTGGTTTTACAAAGTGCTGGTGCATTCGACGGTGCGAGGATTACAACGGACGGCAAGACATTTGTGTGTGACCGTAACAGGAAAAGTCGACGTGTAAAGTATTCCCAGTGCTTTCACGAGATCACAAATCTCGCGGCGGCGATTCCGCTAAGCCTAACCGACCAAGAAACAGCTCGCAGAGCTCGCCGCTGTTTTACCGGGTTTCGTGGTCGCTTCAAGAAATTTTCAGGTTTGGTAAAAGTGCGTTCAAAGGTTTGTGTTGTAAAATAAAAGGAAAGCCGAATCTAATGCAGTCATTTGTGTCACATAGCGATATGTGTTATATCCTGCTTGCACAATATTTCGCCGGGAGAAATATACGGTTTATTAACCATTTTATATTTGCCTGCTCTGCCGTACGCATGACCGCTATCGCAGCGCGTTCACTGCCGAAAGCGCGACGAGTTGACAACTGTTTCCAAGCATTGGCTTTCGTTCTGTTCTGCAAAAATCAATTCGCATACTGCTGTTTTTTTTTCTTGTTTTTTTTTTTTAACATGCCGTTGTGTAAAACAATTTACGTCACAACCGTACTTTCATCACGTTGCGAGCGTACATTTTGCTCAATCGTCCACGATACGTTGTAAGATATTTTTTTAATGCATCATTAAAATTAAGAAGTTTTACTTCCATTACTGGTTTGAAAATCTTGGAGCGCTTTGAAGCTAGCAGTTGTGATCGGCTGAAAAGGATCCCGAGCAGCTCTGGCGGCGAGGAGGCGCGCTCCGCTGAATCAAGCTCAGAGGAGAGAGGCAACCACCCGAATTCACCATAAGTGTCTTCCAGCCCCCTATTAGCCCCGAGAGCGAACACAAGCGTCGCTCCGGTCGCCACGCCCTGATTGGGTGAGGTCTACCGTGACGTCAAGGGAAAGACTCCGCTTCGAGATCTCGCATCCGGCTCGCTTCCCTGCCACGGTTTCCTGGTTAGGCCGTTGTGCGCCACAAGCATTCCGAGAAGCGGGACCTGGTTTACCCGGTGTACAAGATGCTGGCCGATACAGACGTGTATCCGTACCTTTTATAAGCGTGCTTGTCGCTTTTACCTTTATAATTCGGTTACAAATTCCGAAAGCTATAGGCGGAGGCAATTCCGCCGATGAACCTCCCTGTCGGTCCACACGGCACAAGGCAATCGTGCGAGGGGTCGGTGAAGCGTCTGCGTGTTTCAGACGCTGGAGTTATTTCCCTTTGCAGACATCTGAATGCCATTTATATGAAAGGCCTTTGGGCGGTCGGCAAATTAGCTCGCGACCCCGACTCTGCGCG
This sequence comes from Ixodes persulcatus, assembly GCA_013358835.2. NCBI lineage: Eukaryota > Metazoa > Arthropoda > Arachnida > Ixodida > Ixodidae > Ixodes > Ixodes persulcatus. The sequence goes on along the minus strand of JABSTQ010010630.1, from coordinate 147,344 downwards.
TGCTGGTTCGCAGATACTTTAAAGGCCCTGGGACTGAAGGCCTTTGAAGTACTCGTGGAGCAGGGTTGTTTTACATAAATATAGCTTCTTCGTGAATTAATTATATAGTTCGTACACGTATGTAAACATGTTTTATTTTTAGAGCGCAGCTCTTAGGCGCCCGTTTCCGGCTTGAGCGGTGTCGGCGTCGCCGTCGCCGTTGCCGTCGGCGTAACCGCGCGGTGCATTATGGGAAATATCCCATAATGCACCGCGCGAGCCCCCCCCCCCCCCCCCCGAGGTGTCACGTGACCTCGGGGAAGGAGGAGGAGGGGGGGGGGGTCGCGTGACCTGAGGGGAGGAGGGGGAGGGGGTCACGTGACCCCCCCCAGATCACGTGACCCCCTCCCCCGAGGTCACGTGACCCCCCCCCCCCTCCCGGAGGAGATTGAAGAATGAGGGGAGGAGGAGGAGGAGGGGTATACCCTCCCCTGATTACCCTTCCCTCCTCCTCCTCAAGAGCTGCGCTCCAATTCGGCGTTACAGGGAGTTGTAAACGGCTTTCATTTTTAGACAGTGCACAATTACTGTAAATTAGTTTGTATGGTAGCAGGGAAAACAGCCAAATTGCCCCCAGTTGCCTGTATGAGATGTATTGAATGCCAAAAATATGCACAGCAACACTACCGTATTTTGGAATGTTTATACTTTTTGCTGACATTCTTTCTTCATTCCAGCCTTGTGTATTCGGAAAACACAACGTTTAGTTTGAATCGTGATTTCTAATTAAGAGAAACTGCTGCAGGTCCCCAAAAGCTTCCTCAGCCTCCAAACTTCCTACAGCTGGACTCTTTGACAACAGAGGAAAACAGGAGGAACAGCAAGCATTCGAACGGCTGTCCGCTGGTAGATGCTGCACAAGTAGCAGAAAATGTGGAACCTATGAAGGGTGACAGTTTGCGTGAGAAAAGCTTCTGGTATTTTAGCTTCAGGACAACTTGATTTAAATAAAATATAAATTTGAGAACATAAAGGGACTAATAACGGGTTAGACACCTTCACTTAAGTTTGTTGTACTTTACTTGAGGGATGATATAAACAACTCCATATATACCACCAGTAGAGTCCATTGAAATAATATCCGAATCCAGAAAAGGTCAAATGAGAGCAATGTATATCTATAAATTTTACTTCTTTCTTTACTTTGCCCCTGTACTCGGGCTGTCTCACTTGTTATTCTCTCTTTACAGCCCAAACTATATTTTACATGCTGTTCGAGCAGCATGCAGAATTTCTGCTTCAGAGTTTTTGTTTAAAAACAGAGATACGAAAATAAAAAACGAGATAGTGTACATAACCTTCCAATTCATTCACACCATTTGCAGCATTGATTCTGCAAGATGTAAATCTATAGTGATGCTCCTGCAATTGTGGCCTTATTTCTTCATTTTTATATACCAGCTGCGCTTCATGCGTTGCCTGCACTGTCAATCATGTCTGAAAGTTGGTTGAAGTTTCGCCTGCAGTTAGATGCCGTGCTTCAATAAAGCCATATATGAAAATTTACACTTCCCACAAAAAACGCGCACGAAAAAAATTGAATAGAAACGAGCGCTCCGACAGCTAACGTCGTCACAGCCTCCACAGGGCGAACGGGGCGAGTCGGGGAAAAACTCTGTCCTCGCCGTGACGTCACCCTGGTTCGCCGCAAGGGGGTGCCACGCCAACTTCTCGGGGCTAATAGTAGAGATCAGTGCGGTAGGCCTACCTGGCCAACGACAGTTGTGCTTGCATACCGTACCACGGGATGGCGCCACCAACGTCAGTAGATGCTAGAGAGCCTCAAGTAAGAGTGCGTTCAACTCAAACCATGGAGAGCGTTTGCAATGTAATGGCGGCGTTCGAGATGGCGGATTACTATACACTTTTACGCGTGTAAAAAATGCTTATCCTATCGGAATAAAAAATGTGTCTATAAAAAAGTGTTATTTCATTCTTTGCGAAAAATCTTCAAGCATCTGTTTATAACCGGATTTACGTTGAAAAACTACTCGTAGCCCTATAGACCCACAGCAAAATTGTGCAATTTAATGGCGCCCTTAAACACATGCCCCGATCTTGCAGTTCAACACACTCTTATTTGAGGCTCTCTATTAGATGCTTGCTGGAAGCAGACGACGACGTGCCACCTGCTTTTGCCGCTATGATTTATTAAATACTTTCAGCACATACAATATTGTACCGCTCGATAATTAATAGGACTGAGGTACGCAAACCACTTCCGTCCCACGGTGAGCTTCCATAGACGAAATCAATTTCGTTATTTCATGAAATTGAAGAACCCCGAGTTACTCGCTTATATTTCCCTACGTAAAAGCGACTATTAAAATATGTGCTCCAGCAAAAAGTTGCCATTTTCCGAGAAGAGTGTCTAACCCTTAGGTTCCCCTTTATAGTAGCTTTTCATTAACTTCAACAATTATTGATGCCTTGCATGGGAGAAAGAGAGGTATCAATCATCGTTCCGATGGCACCGATTAGTTGAGGAACACTCGTATGAATCTTCCTCCCATTCTTTTCATTTTAGGGAAAAATGCATGTTGTGACATGTGTGGTTTATTCGCTATGATAAAATAGTTTTGTTGCTTTGCAGTTGTCGAAGATGGGACTGATTTAGTATTTGCTTCGATATTTAAAAGCATTGAGGTGCTTGCCAAAGTGTTCTTTTTTTTTTTTTTTACTTTCTATCCCCTTTTATTACAATACTTCCAACAATAATCTTTTTTCTGCAAATAATTTTCTGTGTTATAATTGCCGTTAGGATAGTTTTTATGGCCCTTTGAGGAACTGCGGGGTTTTCTATAGTACTTGCAACGCTTTTTACAAGGGGATAAACTGGAATCACCTGCTCCAAAAGGTCAAATGTTGGGGGCACGCTACCACAGCCTTGATAAAGGACTCACGCATTTTTTGCTGCAGATTATACTTCTGAGCATCGCCAGCAATGACGGGGCCCATGTGCTGGACGGACCACGGAACGCCATTGAACCGATCGTTTTCGAGCCAACCACGGGAAAACAGTGGCTCCTGGGACTCATCTCGGTGGATTTCAAGTTAGGAGCATTAAGGAGCCTGCCAACATTGGTCGTCAGCTACGATGCCTTTAGAAAAGCCGCTATCCAATGCCGGTCATTCGAGGCACGCTACCACAGCCGTGATGGAGCGCTCGGACATCTTTTTTGCTGCGCGTGCGTTATTTGAATACTTCAGCTTGCCGTAGTTCAAGCAACTATAGTCTGCTAGTAACATCGTGCCCCAGTGATTGGTTTTGCCGTTTTCGTTGCGTGTGCTCTTGGTTTCGGGACGTCGTGTCCGCAGGTTTGCAGCGTGAAATAAATTAAATAAATTGTGTGCTACAAAAGCCATGTTTTTGCTACAAAAACTGCCACAAGCAGTTCTTTTGTAAGTTTCACCACTGATGATTACATTTTGTCTGTTAATGCATGGAAACATTAGCCACTTGTGCTTTCTTGCCTTTGACACATTCTCAGATAATGATATGGCTTGACGTTGAACTGCATCATTGTTTACTTTTAGAATACAAAACGCATCTCCAATGTTAAACTCGAAGAGCTCCCCTAATGCCCATCTTCATCGCAATGGGCAAGCCTTTGTGCATCTTTTGGCATGCAGGATACAGCGATACTTTCTTTCAATTGCAGGCTACTCTATAAGCTAAGATTTGTACTTGGAGTGTGGTTCGGTACAAGGAAAATAGTTTTTCTCCATATGTTCACAAATCTGGTTCCCTTCATTTTCAATTATATAGAAGTGGCTCAGATAACAAATATTGTAAATATTTTATTAAAAAAAAAGGACGGGAGTGGCATATTATTTATAAGTTCACAGTTCACCATTTGCATCTCTGGTTTATTTCTACGGTACGTACTACACAACAAATCATCACCTGGTGCCACCTACCTTACTTAAATGCCGAGAATTCTCACTTTTGTTTACTTGGTTGAAGGTAATCAAGATCATTTTTTAATTAACAAAAGATGGATCGAATGAGGAAGCAGTTGTCGTTGTCACGAGCCGAAATTTCACCAGCTGTTAGCCTGCAGTTATCTGATCTTATTGAACTCTGTCATGCAACCGCATCTGGTAACTGTACTGCTAAATGCTCACACAACACCGAGGGCTGTCTTTGATATAGGGTTTTGCTTGACCTGCATAGGCTATGCAAAAAAAGATCATATCTTGTCCCCACCAAACAATGCACCTGGAGGTGTCTCCACTTCCAATGCTTTTTTTCGCTCCCCTTCTATAATCAATACACTAATTGATATCCATGTGGGGTAGGTGGTGCTAATGATTCAAGTTGTCTTCTGTGGTTAGATTCCTGGTAGCAAACCTCCAATGAGAGCTATCTTTCTGTTTGTGGAGTCACTTCTATCCGTACCTTAGTTTTTTGTGTTTACTTGGCGACGTATCAACAAGCAAAACTTCAATTTTCAGTCACCATAGATTTTTTGTACTAATTATATTGACGAGTAGGATCACTTGTGGCTCTATTTTGGTTGTTGGCGCACCATAAAAATCCGCACTATGTTTCTTGGCAGTTACTTCCGCTGTAGAAATTATTTTAGAATTCAACTGGTTCTAGACTTTTCAGAAATGGGAAAAAGTAAAATCTAAGATAGGTATGCCACTGAAGTCCATTACATGTTACTATATAGCTGCCAAATTTGTTTATCAAAGAACGCACTAGTTTCACGCAAAAAGTTTATTTAGTTGCGGGACCCTCAGATTCACCTATTCAGCGAGCCAGCCATGTTTGCAAGCGTCGGTGACGACATCTGCCACGTCCCTTTAGTGTTTCTAGTCAGTCCCAAGCGGCGAGGCGGTGGCACTAGTAGATATCTTATATGCACTTCTAGGCGTGGATCAGTAGGCGCCCGGGCGTCCCTTGCCCAATGTGCTCTTTTACCCCACTTTTCCCTCCCAAGCTTCGGGCAGTTCGAATATCTGGCACAGCTTGCTCCTTAAATTCAACGCCACTTTTGTGGGGAGACGGCACAGGAAGAAACAGGAACAGAGCCTGAGTAACGGACAAGCGTGGCGTGGCGAACGTGGGTTGAGAAGAACTAAAGAGAGAGTGTTCAACGTCTCAATCAGAGTCACGTGGTTTATGAACGAGCCGCCGTCGCCACAGTAGGTAAACTACGTCAGAGCTGTGTCAAGGTATTCTCGTCACTAAATAAAAACCACGAACATTAAAAAAAATGTTTTGGTAATTATTGAAGCTTTAAATATTCAGAAATGTTTTGTGTTGTCCAATAACCTACGGTGCTTTCATGTAACAAATACTCTAACTTGCCTAATTTTTGTGTCCATGCCCCTTCAAATAATTTCCTTTCGGTTTACAGCTTTCTTATATCACACTGACACCTGCAGTGCACTTACGTGCAACTCATAGTTTGCAGATATCGGGAGGTTTATTTTGTCATCGCATTCTATTCAGAACCTAACCACATTCCACATTTGTTTTTGTTTTTTTTTTGTTTTCCAGGTTCTGTAGTTGTTCATATGGACTTGATTGCTCTGGAAGTTATGAAGATGGCCTTCCACACATGAAAGCTAGATGTGACCCACTAATTAATTCTCAATAATAAAGGTATGCGCGTGTTTTACTCTACTGCATCTGGTGTGTACTTCCTTGAAATTTTTTACTAACATGGTGTTTAATTATCTCTGAAAGGCACAGTGGGCAGTATTAACTCGCAAACAGGCTTGAAGAAACTCATTGGACGTAGCAATTCAGTCTTCAACTGCATCTTTCGCTCTTCCCTTGTTAAAATAGTTTCGTATCATAAGTCACAAGTTGGTTTCATTGTCTAATGCCCGCCAGAGTTAAGCTGAGGCTCTTCCAATGCGCTTACTTGTAACTCATAGCTTGCTGAAATCAGAAGGTTTATTTTTTCATCGCATTCTGTTCATGACCTAACCACATTCCACTTTTTTTTTGTTTGGTTTTGCAGGTTCTGTCGTTCTTCATGTGGACTTGATTGCTCGGAAGTTGGATTGCCTTCCACATGAAGCGTCGACGTGGCCCGCTAATTATTTCTCAAGAATAAAGGTATGAACATGTTTTACTTCGTACTGCACCTTATGTGCCGTTGCTTAAAATTTCTTACTGATATGGTGTTGATCTCTGGAAGGCACAGTAGGCAGTAACTTCTGATATTAGCTCGTGACAACAGGCTTGAAGAAACTCATTGGCCGCGGAAATTCCGTCTTCAAATGCATGTTTCGCTCTTCCCTTGTTAAAATAGTTTCGTATCATAAGTCACAAGTCGGTTTCACTGTCTAATGCCCGCCAGAGTTAAGCTGAGGCTCTTCCAATGCGCTTACTTGTAACTCATAGTTTGCAGAAATCGGGAGGTTGAGTTTGTCATTGCATTCTGTTCAGAACCTAATCACATTCCACATTTTTTTGTTGTGATTTCCCAGGTTCTGTAGTTCTCCATGTGGACTTGATTGCTCGGAAGTTAGATCGTCTTCCACATGAAAGTTCGGCGTGGCCCACTAATTATTTCTCAAGAATAAAGGTATGAACATGTTTTACTTCGTACTGCACCTTATGTGCGCTTGCTTGAACTTTCATACTAATACGGTGTTTAATTATGTCAGGAAGGCACAGTGAACAGTATCTTCTGATATTAACTCGTGACAACAGGCTTGAAGAAACTCATTGAACGTGGCAATTTGGTCTTCAAATGCATTTTTCGCTCTTGTTAAAATAGTTTCGTATCATAAGTTACAAGTTGGTTTCACTGTCCAGCGCCCACCAGAGTTAAGCTGAGGCTCTTGCAATGCGCTTACTTGTAACTGCTGGAAGTCACTTGGGCTTACAGCCTAATCACCCCTCATCAAAATACAGTACAGTTCCCTCATCAAAAATTAGTAGTCGAGTTGTCCGTAACTTGCGGCGGCAGAAAAGTGTAACACTCAAAATACCGAGCTGCACGTCATGCGTGACGCCGGGAATCGTTCCGACATTAAAAATTAGCTGGCTTGTTGTCCGCACCTTGCAGCAATGGCCAGAGCCTGTTGAACTGCTAGCTGCAGTGATTTAACGAAACGAGCGTCTCAGAGAACAATAAATAAAGCAGTAAAATGCTAAATTTATTTTTCACTGAGTCGTCCGTTCTGTTAAGTCACTGCAGCTAGCAGTTCAACAAACTCTGGTCGTCGCTGCAAGGTGTAGACAACACGCCAGCTAATGTTTGATGCCGGAACGATTCCCGTAGTAGTGCGTCACGTTCAACTCAGTCATTTAAAGTTACGGTTTTCTGCCATCGCAAGTTACGGAAAACACGCCAGCTAACTTTTGATGCCGGAACAATTCCCGTATTTGTGCATCACATACAGTACAGTGACTGAGAGTCACGGTTTTCTGCCATGCTTCTACGGGTTAAGTTACGGGGAAAACCGTAGGGCCTCATTACTGTCATGCACGTAATACCTAATTAATGCTGTGACCGTGATGCAAGACTACGGTAATTGTACCGGCATCAAAAATTAGCTGGAAATTTCCAGTAACTTGACGGGATTTGTTTTACAGTGTATGTTGTACTTAGGGCTAAAATAATGTTCATCTGGAATTCCATTACAGAGCCAGCTAGTTTGAAAAAGACAAATGATATCGTGATTGAAAACAGTTAAATTTGACATGAAATCGTCGGCCTTCGTACGTTGGCCCCGTACGTTGTGATAAAACAATTTAACCTTGTTCGCCATCTACATTATCTACTGGACTGACACACTGAACACGAGAGCAGTTGAGTCGCCCTAAAAACTGAAGAAAGATGCTGCCCTCCGGCCACACTTCAGAATTGTGGATTACATTGAAGACGGACTCATCGCCTGACAAGTGGAAAGAAGAGTATGTATCAAACTGTCATCAGTTTTGAGCAAATGACCGGTTTTCCGTTCAAAAAGGGCTCGACTAGCGCGTCAACATCGGCAACAGTCGTGTCTCGATGAAGCCTAGATACAAAGAGCGCTAAACGGCGTTCCGGTCGAGGAACAGCCATCACCTTGTTTGGTCTGGCGGTTCCGAGTGACGGCCTGGTTCATCGTCGGGGTCCCACCGTTGTAAAACCGTCATCATCGGCACTTCCGTGCGCGGCATTTCCAGACCGCGATTCCGGGTTCACACTGGCGGGAGTCAGACGAGCGGCTGGGTTGGAAGGCCTATTCCGTGAGGAGGGCAGTGACGCTGACGTCGGCGCGAGGATAGAAGCCACCGTCGACTGAGCTGTGACCGTAGAGTACAAAGTCGGAGGAACTCATGGAAGCGGCGTCCTCTTCATTACGTTTTTGCGAAGTCGTGTAATCTCGGAGCGAAGACTGTTGTTATCTGCACTGAGGCACTTGGACCTCTGCCGTTAGCACGTCCAGTTTGTTCGACAGACTTCCAATGATGCCTAGAAGCCCGGAAAGGACGAAGTCTTCATCCAGCTCACTCGCTGGCTCATCCAACGGCCCCGACGCAAGAACGGTTTCAATTTAACTCGCACTGGAATTTCTGCGCGACAAGCAGCTTCGACTGGTACAATCGGAGCACTTGAACGTGCTCTTGCCGCTTTCCATGTAGATGTTGTACACATCAGGGCCGATGTTTAGGCACTTGCAGGGAAAACGTCGGTTGCAGCCAGCCATGCACATAAGATACTGCTGCTTTCCGTAGAAGCCAACAGCACACGTGCCACAAACATCTTTCAGCGGACCGCATCCGGACACGTTTTTCGTCGGCGGCGTCATTCCGCGGAACGACGCCGCCGACGAAAGCGTCATTTTGCGGAATGAGTGATTACTAACCTAAGATATAAAGGGTTCATTCTCTATCCAAATATATTTAACCCCCAATGCACAACATTTTCAGGCAGCTTAAATTCGACCCACAGAAAGCTAATATACCATATGCATTGGCGCTGTAGATATCAGTTGCCAAAGAAAATAGAGCTTCCACCTAGGAAATAAAAAAATGTGTACTTCAATAACGATAAGCACTAACTAAATTTTAGCCCATTTATACAGCTCACCCGATTACAGTTATGCTGTTCATTACAAATTGATTCTAGTGACACTGTCGCTTTGTATAGAAGCAAGTCATAGGGGCGATTTCATTTCAAGTCGTGCGGGGAAAAGTATAAAATATATATGCTCGGCCCATTCTTCACCACAACGAAACTAAAATCTGTTTTTGCGACACATTTTTATTTTTTCAGCTTTTGACTTTATGAAGAACCAAAGGCGAATTTTGGGATTTGGGTGGTCGTCACAGGTCGATTATTTGGGAACATCGCCAGGCTCAGATACCTTTTGCAAAACAAAGATACTTTTTACATGACCTTTTAGACTACAATAGAAGCACAAAATGTTCATAAAACATTTTGTTGCGCTTATTTCTTTTGTAAGAAATCCAGAACCTGGCGTTTCTGACGATAATATAACAGCTTTGGGTGATGATAACTTTTGTAACATTCAATGTTATGACGTGTAATATTATATCAAATGAAAACTTAAACAAGTATCTATACAACTAACAATATTGTTATAGTCAAATAAAGTTACCGTCGCGAGAAACGTTTTTGAATACAAGAGGGGACTCTACAAGTACATATTTCAGCATCACTTTTCTCAAAAAGGCCATTTTTTAATTTTTTTTTAATGAGGAGCTTTCGATATGGTCTAAAACAGTGGTTCTCAAGCATTGATGCTTCGCGGCTTCCTTGTGGATCGGGGAGATGACGGAGAACCCCGTCCGTGGTGAGGGGAAGGGAAAGTTATAGGTTAAGTATGATAATGATTTAACAAATAGATATGACTGAGCGCTAGTGTGAAGTAGACTCCTCTCATTGACATACGCACGCGAAAACTCACCCGAAAACTGGAACGTTTCTTCTCTGTCGGAAAAAAATGCATCTTTTATTGCCGGGCTTGACTCGTTAGGCAGGGCTTCGCGGACCTCTAGAATGCCTTCACGAGCCCCGAAGACTCCGCGGACCCCGTTTGAGAACCACTGGTCTAAAACATCCAATAAAAATCAGATGTGATATATGGTTTGGACATAGAGATCCGTACATTTAAGAATATTAAATGTCTCAAGTTCTATTTGAAGATGGGAAGTTTGATCGTCTTAATTTTTAGCCGTACTAATTAACTTATTCTTGGCACCTTGGCAAATTATTTGCTGGCTTCGATTTGAACGCACAATTAAATAAAGTAAAGGGGATGCATAGACGGAATGTTATAATTATTGTCTGAGAGTTTTCCTCCGTATGTCAATTGACTAACTTTAAAAATCGGAAATCCCAAATGCAAAAAAAAAAGCGACGAAAAACAATTTGTTTTTCGTCGCTTTTTTCTTTGCATTTTTTTTTACCCAGAATACATTCCATTAGAAGTATCTGCACTGAGTGACCCACTAACAACTAGACGCCTTCTTAGTGGTGCACTTATCAATGTTAGATAAGAGTTTCTGAGGGTTTTATTTATATCACTGTTGTTTTTCCTCACCCAATTTTGACAAATGCTTACACCTGCTATTATTTTAGGTAAACATGCTGGACGTGTGTATGAAAACCTTTCTATACTATATGTAACACGCTTTATTATTTTTTTTAAATTAAAGCCACCCAGCAATACAAGTGCCAAAAATAATGTACCATCTGGCAAAAACAAATGGCTACGACATTGCTTCGCGTTTTAAAATAGAACTTCAGACATATCGAATTTTCGAATGTATGGATTTATATGTCCATACCATAAATTACATCTGATTCTTATTTGGTCTTATAGACCACACAAAAAGATCTTCATAAGAAAAAAACACATTGTTCAAAAACTTTTCTTATTTAAAAAAAGTGATGTTGACATTTGTGCTTTTAGAGTTTACTCTGGTAACCAATGTCGTTTCTTGCCAGGATAACTTCATTTGACTAAAAACTATACTGTGCTTGTTGAATAGGTATTTGTTGGAGCTTAATTTACTCACAATTAATGCCATAAACTTGAATGTTACGAAAGTAATAATCATGCAAACCTGGTTAATTATCCACAAGGGGGTGGTTAGCTTCTAAAGTTATGAAGAAATAAATAACACAAAAAAATATTTTATCAGCACCTTGCGCTATTAGTGTATTTTAGAAAGTCACGTAAGAGGTATTATTGTTTTGCGGAGGGCACCTGAGCCTAGCGAGGCACCCAAATACATGACCTTTGTTGATTGCCCAAATACTTATATCCGCCTTTGGTCCTTTAGTAGTTCGAAAATCGAATACTAGAAATATCAGGCAAAATCGGTTATAGTTTCGTTCTAGCGAAGGATTCGAACAGCGTATTTTTTTCTTTCAGTAGTTCTCGAGACATGACCCCCTTTTTTCTGCACGATTTGAAATGAAAAGGCCCTAAAACAAAGGTACACTGCTGGGAGAAACAGCTACGTCCTTAATACCAAGACAAGCATGTATCATATTATTTATTTTTCAAATTGCCTAGTATGTAGTGAATAATGCAAGTCTATATATATATATATACATTTACTGTGTAATTGATGTAAAACTAAATTAATCGTATTGCTGAGAATTGTAAAACTTGGGAATGCGACTTGTGTTTTGACTATCTCATGGTAAAGTTACCCCCGTTTGGTATGGAAGCGTCATAAAGATGTAATAAAGGAATATATTCCGTTCTCGATAGGTAATTATGTGGGAAGAATCGTAATGCGTAAAACAAAACATAAAACAAGAACCGCTCGTGTGTCTCAATATGTAGATAGCAGCTACGGAGAGAGCATACCGTACAAGAAGAACATAAAACAATCGTCTATCTTATATGTACTACCTTAAGTGCAGTTAGCGGGAACACAGGAGCGCGCGGCATTGGGTACTAGCGAGTTTTTGGAAACCCTTTTTGCACATCCGATACGGTACGATGAGTCCTCCGGTACGAACTGCACATATGCTACCGCACAAGACTCGCGCATGCGCACTTCATACCGGATCGGATGTGCAAAAATGGTTCCCTAAAACTAGGGAGGTTTAGCGAGTCGTTTTTTGGAGCACACGGTTCCGAAATCATGAACGGTGCAGCTGGTTCGCCCTGTCAAAACGTACGTGAAAGTTAACGTATTTTAGCGAATTGTAAAACTGGCGCAACCGTGTAAACGATGATGATGATCGCGTTTGACCGGCAGCGCCATCTTCTAGTGAACATATGAAACATTCTGCAGCATGCGAAACCGTGGCGGCTCGTGGTTCCTGCGTACGTCTGATGTAAACAAGACGGCCGACGTAACATTTACGGGACGAAATTACAAGACCTGCACAGGTAGATCGAGTAAAGAGTGTCTGAACGACCGCAAAGGTAGGTGGTGTGTTTCCGTCATCTTGAACTTGAACGATCGTTCACATTGTGTGCCGTCGAACCAAATTATTTCCTCTGCTCGCGGTAGCCTCGGCAGCTAGTCAGCCTGCAGATCGCGAACAATTACTAGCGTGCATAGTTTTCATTCGCGATCACTTACCATTGTGAGCCGTCCTCGAAATGACTTGGTTTGACCTCTCAAATGAAGCAGAATAACATGCAGGGCAAATCAGCTCCCGCTGTCCTAAGCCTAACGCTCGGCTTGGGCTAACATTGGCAGGGACGGCGGACAAACCGACCGGCATCTTTTTTTCCCCCGAGTCGTGAACGATGCTGGCTGCGTTCCGGTGACCACTCCAGCGGCCGGTGTGGTAGAAACGAACGAGAAGAACCTCCCGAAGCCCCCAACGACTCGCGCGCGCATGCGCAGTGGCGTCGCCGATGCGTTGGAGGACGAACCGTTCGTGTGCACACGACTCGCTAAAACCCACTACTATCAGAGCATTTTAACGACCCGCCGCTCAGCTGCAGCGCCTCTACAACCCAGCAGTTGCAGTCGCGCGCCTTGTCGTTAGAGTGCTCCGATAGTACCGATGCCACGCGTCTCGTGTTTTCGCTAACTGTAATTAAGATCCCGTACGAAAATGTCAGATATGTCCCAGATACATTTTAAATACGCCCAGATATGATAATATAAGTAGTCAGATCGGGAAATATACCGCTATATATGGGAGCAGATACGCCCAGATATCGCCATATAAGTGGGCAAATACTGCTAGATGCGGCCGTATAAGTGCGTTAATACGGCCATATCACGCCAGATACGCGTGCAAATATTGCCCCTGATAATGATATATGGGCCCGTTTCGGTCGTGCAAGCAATAACTCATATGTACTCGCCAAGACACTAGTTTATTGATCTATATTGCATGAGTCTCATATAGTTGGTAAATTATTGCTGAAATCGTTAAAGTGAAGTTATTCCAGGTATTTGGACCAATTAACCAATTGCGCATTTTGAAGATTGAAAGACAAATGAAATTTGGTTGTATGTTTGACTTGTGACATTATGACGAAGTGCTTATAAGATCGGAAAGCGAGTTAATCAAATAATGGATTTGAGATCGCAGCTCTTAGGCGCCCGTATCCGAGTCAAGCTGTTTCGGCGTCGCCATCGAGTAACCGCCCCGCTAAATTTAGCGAGAAATTGAATTGGTACTTATGTCACTTGACGAACATTTGCAACGTAACCATCCGCTTGCGAGCGTCTGCGATTCATCGTGCGTTGAAAGTCGCAAGATGAGCTGTCCGTGGTGTATTTTATGTGCAACTCTTTCGTAAAAAAAAATTGAAATTTAAAAACGCGAATCTAACAGTGTACACATAATTTTAAATTTATTGGTAAAAAATATATATAAATATTTATTTATTTATTTATTTGTGGACATCGTGCGCAAAAAAAAATGGTCGCGCTTATTTCTTCATTTTATATTATGACGTGGGTTATACGGCGTAAAACATTGTATCTTCAAACTCGCATCGTTTTGGGTCACTTTCGAGATAGACAGCTTCTTTGGAAGTTCAAAAGTTGGTCTTCATAGAGCTGTATGTTCACTCGGTATTGACAGCAGGGTAGACGCTATGCATGTTTCAGGCCAATCGTGTCTCCGGTTAGGGTCACGTGACTACAGTCTAGAAGCTGGTGATAAGGCAGAACACGGCACCTGCCTCGAGCCCAAGGCCACACGTAGCATTCACTGCACTATCAACCTTGGGTACAAGCGACAACCCGCGCGTTGATGCCCCGTAAGATAAGGCTTTTGTTCATGGACTTCCGTTTTGGCCTTTCTTTCTCTCCTTTTCTCTCTCTCTCTCCCTAAGCTGAAAGCGTGGTGACGAGGCTTCACGGATGACACATTAGCCGTTGGCAATCTCGGGAAAAAAAAAAGAAGAAAAAAAAAGAATGCGTTGATCCGGATCTAAAATTCTAGTTTGGTGTTTTCCCCCGCGTGGCTGCTGCGGATTTCTGCTTCTGCAAGCGATTTCTTCAAAGAAGCCCAAGAATTTTTGTAATGCGTTTATGTTCGGTTATAGAAATGACAGCTTGTGCTACATCGTGTTGAATCGTCACGGACAACTTCCTTCTCGTTTTTGTGTTTGAGTGGTGATTCCGCCGTGGCCGTGTCGACATCTATCTCGGATTACCTTTCAAGTCTCGTCTCGTCAACGTAAGTGCGCTGCAACCTACTTCGCGACAATAGATCGTTTTCCTAAAGGTACTCTTCCAGATTACCTCTAGAATTAGGCCGTGTCTATCTCCTGGCAGCCGGGAGAATAATTGTGCAGAATGTTTCGGCATTGGTGCGATTGCGCTACGAGCAGAAACTTACGATATCCCGCCGACAAAGTTTTGACGTGTCGCCAAAAAGAACAACAACAACAAAAAATCTTAATTGCGCGTTCTAAAATTTGACGAGCGGCTTTACGAGTCGCTTGTAGACAGATTGTTACGATTTTGCGAAATACTGGTAAACATCGCTAGGTTACCGTCATAATCTCAACCCTGGGATAAGGATAAATCAAATAACGTGCAACTCTCATTGACTCAGGGTTTATATTATGATGTTTCCTAACCGGCTTGCCTACATACTTTCGCTTCTTGCAAAGGTTACCGTCTCGCAGGCGGCACAAACCAATCCCCTGACGGCGGCGTCTCGGCTAGCTTGCACACGGGGCCGCCGCCGCTCGATCGCCGGGTTCGCGGCGCGACAATCGCTCGAAGCGGGGAAACGGCGTTATGTAACGAAAGGCAAAGGGCATCTACACCACTAATGGGCAAATGCCGATGCAAAGGCGTGCGCGAACGTAAACAACGGTAGAAAAGTGCAGTTGCTCGCCGCTATGAGATGCGTGCCGCAAACTCGGTAATCCGCGGACGTATCCCTCTCCTGCCGCTCGTACTTTCTCTAACTTGACGAACGTTCTGTCTCGCGGTTCATGCCGACGAAACGTTCGGACGATCGTCGGGATACCGGGTCATTGGTACAGCCGAGCGCGGCACAATTTACCATTGCTCTCGCTGAGCAGGGTCGAAGAGTCAACCACCAGCATGGTGGATACCGGTCTTCGACGTCATGATGTGACGTACGTGCAATGACTGAATACCGGGTGTTTTTTTTTTTTATTCTTGCAGATTTGTTTTAAAAGAAGCCGTGAGAACTACACTTATGCGGTTTGTGCGAGTGAGTTATACGGGGGACATTGTATAGTTTGCTAATCTTTGTGATAAGTCGACTTATTAATTAAAATTCACTAATTTACTTTTAATTAGTGGAAATAGACATATGGTTTCAATTAGAAACTTGCTGACCGTCGTCCAAAACCCATAAATCAGTAATTTTTAGAAAGACTTTGAGCGCGTGCGAAGCGCAGTTGTGCGCTCAAGTTACCACTCGTGGACCGCTGTGGCTAGATAAGAGACGGAGAAATTGCGCGGGCGCCTGACCGAAACCGCTAGCCTCTGCTCCACGAGTAGTAACTTTCTCACGCGCTGAAAGTCTTTTTGAAAATGACTGATTTAGGGATTTTGGACGACGTTCAGCAAGTTTCTAATTGGAACCATATGTCTATTTTCACTAATTTCAAAATTAAGTAGTGAATTTGAAATCATTAGCCGACTTATTGTAAAGATTAGCCACCCACATAATGTCTCGCTGGGCACTCACTCGCACAAACCGCATGAGTGTAGCTTTCATGGCTTTTTTTTTAAACAAATCTACAAGAATAAACAAAAAAAAAACACCCTGAATATCAGGGTTGCCTTACCTGATTGGGACATATCTGCCCTGATATGGGAGGCGATACACCCCTATCTAACAGACTCTGATATGGATATATAAAAAATTGGGCAGATCTGGCTTGATAAGGCTTATATAAACTGATTTACTTGATATGGCCAGATCTGCCCAATTTTTTATATAACCATATCTATTTTTTTTTTATATAAGTCCAGATATGCCATTTTCGTAAGGGGTACCTCTTCAGAAATTATGGCATTGCCGGTTAAACAGTATTTACCGTGGCTTCTGTGGCGTAAGACGAAGGCTTTTTTTTTGTCTTCGATGCTGTTGGTAAGGCTTTTGCGAAAAGAGCCAAGCACTTTCTCTTAAAGTCCCAGCCGAATACTCAATCTTCATTGGTAGAATTTCCACCAACGTCGTTTAAATATATTCACTATGCACCGGGATATTGCATTTGAATATGCATTCACTATACCACTGGTTCTCAAATGGGGGTCCGCGGACCCTTTGGGTTCCGCGAAGGCACTCTAGGGGTCCGCGAAGCCCTGTCTCATCAGTCAAGCTCGGCAATAAAAGTTGTCTTTTTTCAGGTCGAGAAGAAATGTTTCAGTTTTCGGGCGAGTTTTCTCGTGTGTATGTCAATAACAGAGGTCTACTTCACACTAGCCCTTGGTTATACCCATTTATTAAATCATTATTATATTTTACCTATACCTTTCCCCTCCCCTCACCACGAATAGGGTCCTCCACCATCTCCGCCGATCCACAAGGGGTCCGCGAAACATCGACGGTTGAGAACCGCTGTACTATACAAAAAAAAAAAGAAAAATCCCCCCTTCCCCCCGGGGCTAGCTTTGACGGAAGCGTAGCACGCGACCATATAAAAAACAAGATGAAGCCGTCCCGACCCACATAACAAAAAAGGAATGTCACGCACTTCACAGCACGTGCTGCTTTAGGAGGTCGGAACAAATATTTTGTATTTTAAACTATTGCTTAATTTTGCGGTAACAATCTTTACTGGCTCAGGAAGAAACTAAATAGTTATAACCTAATCACTCCTTAATTCTTACACTTATAAATACTTAATTTCCACCAAAGTACAGCTTCGCTGGTCTTGTTTCTTCACGAGAGTGGAAAAGCTGTAAGTTTTTTTGTTTTTTTTTCTAGAAGGGGTGTTTCTCGACGCGGTTGGGACCTTTGATATTCACAGGACGCCATTTTTTTGGACGTTGCTCGCAGTCAATGTTTGAGGACAACTTTTTCAGGTATTTCAGAAAAAGTGAACGCCGCGCGTGCACAGCGTTGATCAGTGCTCAGGGTCCGCGAGAGCACGGGTACCCATCGCTTTGGCTTCGCTGCCTGCGAGAAATGCAGGAAGTACGGTGGTGAGTAGGGCGAGTTGGTGATGCATTTCAAAAGGATATAACAGCGCAAAAAACACGGACAGGAAGAAGTACTTCAGCGCTCCGTTTGTGTACTTCTGCCTGTCTGTGTCTTTTTTCGGTGTTTTACATTTTAAATGCAGGAAGACTCACGTTCAACATCCATTCCACACAATCAAAATTGTTGTTCTTGAAAAACGATGAATGAGAGCTTGTTCTGAGCATGCGCTGTGAACAACGTCCAACGATATGGCGGCCCGTGAATACCTCCTATTGGCGACGTGACTGATCGAAAGTGTCGCGGTGATCGACCCTCCACGATTGGCCGAATGCTGACTTTGACGTCAGCAAAGGATTCCTCATCGACAGAAATAAGAGTAATGTAAGAACATCGATTTTGACGGTGTTGGCAGTACCGGTTTAAAAGCCCAATGATTTCCAGCTTCCACCATGCACATTACAAACACCATCGAACTTGTTGTTCACAGGGTAATGACGTCACGAAAGGTAACCATATGAAGGTGCCACCCAAAGATCTCGCCGCCAATAGGTGGGCGGCGTTTGGCAACTTCCGGTTCCTTAGAAGATTTTGTTTAGCTGCTGACAAACGACGACAATGATCTGCACGCCCGTGTAAGCATGATTCTGAAAACTACGGTCTGGAGGATTCAGAACCATGCTTACACAGACTTGCAGCTCAGTGTCGTGGTCTGTGGACAGTGAACCAGAATTGCATAAAGAACCGGAAGTTGCCAAACGCCGCTCACCTATTAGCGGCGAGAAGTTTTGGTGGCGCCCTCCTGTGGTTCCCCTTTGTGACGTCATTACCTTGCAAACAACAAGTTCGATGGTGTTTGTTATTAGCATGGTGGAAGCTTGAAATCATTGCGCTCTCAAAGGAACACTGCCAACACCGTCAAAATTAAAGTTCTTTCATTTCTCTTATTTCCGTCAATGAAAATCCCCTTTCCGACGTCATAGTCAGCGTTCGGCCAATCGTGGTAGGCCGACCACAGCGACGCTTTCGGTCGCGCACGGGGCTAATAGAGTGATTTCACCGACGTAAATTCGTCAGCCATTTTGTTGTTATGAGCAGTCTGGCACGTGCAGAACGCGAACACTTCGACAAAAAAGTGCCCTAGTATTCGCAACTTTCACGGCCTATAGGGGGCGCACTGGTGCTTATCAAAATGGCTGTCATCTGGATGATCGTCATAGAACAGCGGTCCGAGGCTGGGTATACGACGCGTGAGTAATTCTAGTTTTGGTATATACGGGCAGTATTCGAGCCTTACGTTATCTTTTCACGCCAGGAAGGTGTAGACAAGGGCATTTATTATGAGGCCGTTCATCCAGGAGCTAGGGAGAGCGATTCTCACACCGCGGTACCACCATCGCTGAAAGTTGCGAATTCTATTCGTATTGGTAGGCAGCACCAACAATTTAAAAGAAATCCCATACTTGAAAATGCATGGACTGTATTTGGTCGTGACAGGATGTCGTGATTTGAGGTATGGAAAATCGAAACTGAAACTGTGTTCGAAGAGTTCCCAAGACGCTAATAAAATTCACACGTTCAAGTACCGCCAACCACTGTGGCGGAGACATGCAGGACACGTACCACGAGCGGGTGCTTGGCCACCATTCGCTTCCAAGGGCCGCTTATTTCAGTGCCGCGCCGCTATTTGCTTCCAAGGGTCGCTCAAGACACGGGCCTCATGCATTGGCGAATTTGAAGCTGCTTGTAAAACAAACGCAAACACATCGAGTGGCTTTAGCGAGAGGTCTATTCAATAGACCCTTTCCGAAATTCAGTGCCATCTGGTGGTTTGTAAAGCAGTTTAGGTTTTGTCATATCAATGGCGGAAATAAACTTGTATCGGCACCGTCACTTTCGCAAGTCAACGGCATGCGAGGAATTGTTCAGTGTGAGTTCTTTCTCAATTACTCTCAGTTCGATGGTGACCAAGAACCCGCATTCTGAACAAAGCTACAACGCACTCGGATGCCTCGAGAAAATTCTAATACACCAAAGTGCTTCAAAGCCGATTGTGTACCGCCCACAGATTGACTGAATCTGAGTTATTAGAAATAAACGCTTACGTAGCTCTTGTGTTCGTCCCGTCGTCGCGTCGTATTGACCCGTCAGTATTGACCCGTCGTACTGACCCGTACGACGCGACCTACATCGCGTCGTACTGACCCCCTGAATGTAGCCTCGCAACATTCGCTTAGGAGCATCTTCAACGTCTTCCTTTATCAGTCACTAGAAGGCCGCCATTCGTATGGCACAGATGCCGTTCCACAGATGATGATAGTGATCAAAGTGGCCAGACTGAATTTCGGAAAGGGTCTATTAAACTTGCAGTTGATTTCTCCACATGTGTTCCAGAATTTCATCGTGTCCATTCTGTTATGCGCCAGAATGAAGGAGGGAAAAAAACAAGAACAACGATCACGGGACCCCGAGGGCTCACGTGGTGCTCGCTACTGCGCCCGACGAGCGGTCCAGTGCGTTCCCATCCCGACCTCTTGCGTCTTTTTCTGGGACACCTTCCCTCGGACAATGACCGCCGCCCCTGCGCCAGGACCTCCGGGCGCCCCAGCCCGAGAGCTGATCCCCGTGGCGGAGGCAGAGGAGAAGGAGGAGGAGGAAGACGATCGCCTCAAAACGCAGCAGCCTCCGCTCCAGGAATCCGGAATCACCAGCTTGCTGCTCATCCTGGGCGCTTCACTCGCTTTCATTGTCATCTGCTCCACGGTTCTTTTCTTCGTGGTGATAGGACAGGTGGATTCTTCGAAAAATATTACGATGGAGACGTCGCCAACGCTAGCGACACCCACGTCTGCCGACGCCAACGCAACAACGGAGTCCATGGGATCGCAGACACCGGCGGTGCCGACTGTTCAGGGGACGGGGCCAGACAACAACACTGAGGAGCCCGTGACCCCCGCACCTGGGTCAGAGACGTATTGATTAATCAGTGGACGGAACCCTTTCCGAGCTGGTAGGTTCCTTCCAATATGTAGGTGGTGAGATAAAGAAATTTGAAAAACTAGTTATTTATTGTGAAAATAGAGGAAGGCACGGCTATGCGCGCACAGCTGTCGAAAGCTGGGTCTTTGATATGTCATCATGCCTCAGGGCGTCATTTTGAGAGTATTTGGAGCTGGGCTCCAGTCGTTTTTGTGGCCGCGTGCAAGAGCACATCGCCGATTTCAGCATGCATGGACTGCAATCGGAGCGAAGAGCGAATATCAATTTCGCGTCCAGCTCGGCCAATCCAAAACAGAGACCTTTAAATCAGTCGGCACACTTATGCCAAAAGAAAGCTGAGCCGTGCGAGGTGTTTTGACTTTTAAGAATAGCAAAACGTAACTGGAAGACGAAGAAGAGAAGTAGGGCGACCTTTTTCGACCTTCCTCCGTCTATGTCTAATCAAGAGCTGAGAGCGCTATGGCTATCACCATGACCAAATAGACCCTTTTCTAATACCCCTGTCAAGGGATATGCACTCTGGCGGCGTGGTCCGTGAACGTTTTGCCGATCCGTCAAAAAAGCAGGACTCCCTCTCCGTTCTTCGGTTTGAACACGACAGCGAGCCGTTGCCAACCGTGGTGAGTTGGGGGGGGGGGTTTAGTGTTGTGATTAGCCCACCCTCTGTCCACGTGTTCAGTGCGTTTCGGTGAATCCGGAAATCGGGCCGGTCGCCCCGCCGCGCCACCCGTTTCCAAGCAAGCCTTGCCTAGCTAAACTTTAACCTCCTCTCCACCCCGCTCGTGACCATTGTGGCCGTGATTAATAGCGTCCAGTTGTTTCGTCATGGGACACGTAACGGGGCGGGGCGCCGTGACTCGCCGTGATGTGGCGAGAAATGAAGTCCTCCCGCCATTTTCGACGGAACGGTGACACGTTCATGGACCATGGCATAAGTTTGGATACCCGTTCAGACAAGCTTATTTAGTGCCACTTCGAGCAAGTGCACTTCGGCTCATCGAAACTCACTTCAAGTGTGTTGGTGCTACACGGTAGAACCTAGTCTAATACAGAAACGATGGCAATGGTAATGACTGAATAGATAGGCATGTGAAATATTGAACTATACGCGTAAAGCCCTGGGTAATATTTTTGCCTCCTTTTTTTAAAGAACACCAGAGATTGTTTTGCTAATTTACGAATTAAGGCAAAGGTTTAGTTCGCGGAGGCGCCAATATGCATACGTTCCAAAAAGAAAAGTGGCCGGCGCGTGTTGCAAAGTCTTGATTCTAGATAATTTATGTAATATACTTTTGTGTATTCCGAAAACAAATGCACATCTGATATTATTTCTGTAAAAATAGCAAATATTTGACGCAGCTTTATTGTTTTTTGCTAGGTTATTTTTTTTCTTCCGGTCACACAGCTAGTGGAACTTAAGACCCTTGATGAAAGTCACGCTTACAAGTAGCGCCGACAATTACCGTGTAAACGCGCAAGACACGTGCTACAAGCGGGTGCTCCGCCGCCATTTGCTTCCATGAGCCGCTCATTTTAGTGCTGTGCCGTTATTTGCTTCCAAGGACCGCTTCTAACACGGGAGTCGTGCACTGGCACATTTGACGCTACTTGAAAGACAAAAGTAAACACATCCAATGGCATTAATAGTCACTGCGCAGTAGGTCTCCAGGATGAAGTACAATGATTTTCGCGAAACCACTTGCTGGCAAGTGTGTTCTTCAGCAAGTGTCGCTCTATGACACCATAGAAACGACCCTATGGGCGAACTGCACTCGACCGAAGTGACACCGAACTTGAGCGCCTGACTGGGTTATAAGTTACCCAAGCCTCGAGGATAATGCTGGGAGTGTAGGTCTACGTACCACACGCGCTTGCCTTACCCATCAGAGATTTGAAGCAAAGAACCAAAGAAAGGCGAAGACGAACGCACGCGCAAGATACAAATTGTTTGCGGCTTTTGCTTCAAAACATTACTACTAAAGACGCCAGCACGTGCAGCGCGTGTAACTACACTCGCAGCTTGCTCCTTGGTGCTTGGGTAATTTAGTAAAAGTTCTGCTCGGACACCAGGTTATGGTAGGCCATAGGTAGGTATACCTGAAGCCCCCCTATCCTGGGAAAAGTGGCGCCATTCACTGTTGTGGAAATGCTCTCTACACCAACAAACGGCACGGACGTCACGCCGCTGTGGTGACGCTGCTGTTGGCAGGGCGCATGCGCAGACAATCCACATCATGCGAATCTGGCTCGTGCGCACGCGCACTGCCAGACCTCGTGCGGGAACTGTGCGCTTGCCCACACCTCGTCAGGGCTTGTTTGTAAACAGTGCGTTTCGGTGAATCCGGAAATCGGGCCGGTCGCCCCGCCGCGCCACCCGTTTCCAAGCAAGCCTTGCCTAGCTAAACTTTAACCTCCTCTCCACCCCGCTCGTGACCAGTGTGGCCGTGATTAATAGCGTCCAGTTGTTTCGTCATGGGACACGTAACGGGGCGGGGCGCCGTGACTCGCCGTGATGTGGCGAGAAGTGAAATCCTCCCGCCATTTTCGACGGAACGGTGACACGTTCATGGACCATGGCGCTAGTTTGGATACCCGTTAAGACAAGCTAATTTAGTGCCACTTCGAGCGAGTGCACTTCGGCTCATCGAAACTCACTTCAAGTGTGTTGGTGCTACACGGTAGAACCTAGTCTAATACAGAATCGATGGCAATGGTAATGACTGAATAGATAGGCATGTGAAATATTGAACTATACGCGTAAAGCCCGGGGTACTATTTTTGCCTCCTTTTTTAACGAACACCAGAGATTGTTTTGCTAATTTACGAATTAAGGCAAAGGTTTAGTTCGCGGAGGCGCCAATATGCATACGTTCCAAAAAGAAAAGTGGCCGGCGCGTGTTGCAAACTCTTGATTCTAGATAATTTAAGTAATATGTTACTTTTGTGTATTCCGAAAACAAATGCACATCTGATATTATTTCTGTAAAAATAGCAAATATTTGACGCAGCTTTATTGTTTTTTGCTAGGTTATTTTTTTTTCTTCCGGTTACACAGCTATAGGAACTTAAGACCCTTGATGAAAGTCACGCTTACAAGTAGCGCCGACAATTACCGTGTAAACGCGCAAGACACGTGGTACAAGCGGGTGCTCCGCCGCCATTTGCTTCCATGAGCCGCTCATTTTAGTGCTGTGCCGTTATTTGCTTCCAAGGACCGCTTCTAACACGGGAGTCGTGCACTGGCACATTTGACGCTACTTGAAAGACAAAAGTAAACACATCCAAGGGCATTAATAGTCACTGCGCAGTAGGTCTCCAGGATGAAGTACAATGATTTTCGCGAAACCACTTGCTGGCAAGTGTGTTCTTCAGCAAGTGTCGCTCTATGACACCATAGAAACGACCCTATGGGCGAACTGCACTCGACCGAAGTGACACCGAACTTGAGCGCCTGACTGGGTTATAAGTTACCCAAGCCTCGAGGATAATGCTGGGAGTGTAGGTCTACGTACCACACGCGCTTGCCTTACCCATCAGAGATTTGAAGCAAAGAACCAAAGAAAGGCGAAGACGAACGCACGCGCAAGATAAAATTGTTTGCGGCTTTTGCTTCAAAACATTACTACTAAAGACGCCAGCACGTGCAGCGCGTGTAACTACACTCGCAGCTTGCTCCTTGGTGCTTGGGTAATTTAGTAAAAGTTCTGCTCGGACACCAGGTTATGGTAGCCATAGGGTAGGTATACCTGAAGCCCCCCTATCCTGGGAAAAGTGGCGCCATTCACTGTTGTGGAAATGCTCTCTACACCAACAAACGGCACGGACGTCACGCCGCTGTGGTGACGCTGCTGTTGGCAGGGCGCATGCGCAGACAATCCACATCATGCGAATCTGGCTCGTGCGCACGCGCACTGCCAAGACCTCGTGCGGGAACTGTGCGCTTGCCCACACCTCGTCAGGGCTTGTTTGTAAACAGCGCGGTGGCCTGTACCATGGTGTACCATATATACTTCTTAAGGGAGGACTCTGCCCGACGTGGAACTAAAGCCCCTCTACGTGGAACGACCGGAGAGAGCCCACTCACGAGCGCGTGCGCGCGCCCAACAGCCCGCGGCGGTCAAGCATGGCTCACTGGCGAAACCACAATGCAACTAAAAAAAAAAACAAAAAAACACCGATAAAATATATCGTTGCCCTGATATCTCTCGTCCAGCCGTCGCACATCCTTGAGCAAGAAGCTTGTGCTTGTTTGATGCCATGGCAACGAGATATTTTGTTAAAGTGTTTTCGCCGTTTCGCTAGTGGCGACGCGAGTTCGCCGCGGGCTTTTGGACGCGCGCAAGCGCTCATGAGAGGACTTTATCTAGTCTATCGAGTATAATTGTTCCTCGCGCCGGTGCCCTCACGTAATGAGTATATGTCTTACGCCGTGGCCTATAAACAATTCCACTTTTTAAAAGTCCTAAGCCCAGGACGCGCATGTTCGTCGCTTTGAAAAGCGAGCAAATCACGCGCGACACACGAACACTAAAAATGGAACCGGCCAAGAGCTCTTTTTTCGGAAAAGTCTAAGGAGAGTATTCACTAGCGGCCATAGCTGTGTGCTTGACTGCTCAGCGCGTGCTGATGGCCAGCTTCACAGTTATTTTGCAACGTGCATTCCACTACAACAAGATTGCCGGTCTCAGCAGCCTTTTAATGTGATTTAAAAGGTTAAAAAGCGCGAACAAAACAAGGACAATATAGACACAAAGACGACAGGACGGGCGCGTGAGTTTGTGAGCATGCTCTTTAAACTTCGTCTTCAAAAATGGCGTCCAGTGCATGCCCCCTATATCTAGCTTACCCAGGTTCAAGAGCCATGCATACAGATGATTGCAAGCAAGGCCACTGACCGCCGCCGCGTCCCTGCTCATGCGAACAAGGCCGTGCAATTTGAAACTTGCCAAAGCTAAATTCACGCGCAAGTTGAGGTGGACCCAACGTTACTAGAACCCTCAGTTGGGAAACTCACCGTTGAAACCTGGGCCGCTGGCGTCCATCGAGACCGAGCTAAATTCGATAACAGCGCCACTCCTTATCAGTTGTCTTTACTGTGGTCACCTTGAGCTTTTAAAAAGCATGTTTTTGAGTAAAAAACATCGGAAAAAACTTTTTTTATATAACTTTTATTGGAGCTTAGTACAAAATAAGGGGCGCGTGATGTTTTTTTTTTTAAATCTTTAGTTTGCAGGGTTTTGCAGCACAATTAATATTGTTTTTATACAACCATGCCTCAGCGGTGATTTCAGGTAGCGCGTCCCGACCTAGGCGCATCTTAACTTCGGTGGTATTTGGCGGCGCGTCCGCTTGGGAGACGGGGGTTGGCAATCGGGGTGGCATCTCATCGCGGGTCAGGGGTTCGCTGGTCCGTCGCACGTTTCTTCTGCGGTGTGAAAGACGCATCGTCATGGCTGCTGCGTCAGCGCTGCACTCCCCCCGCCGAAGGTTTGCGCCTTCGGCGTTGTCGTGCCTTTGAGCACCTCGCCGGACGATCTCATCCTTGCGGTTGCCGGCATTGTCGGACTTCCTGAAGTCTATTCAGCGCAGCACCTTGGTGCGCAAAGTTTTAAATCGTTATCAACGGCCATTCCGTTGCCGCCAAGCTCAACGAAGCCGGCGTCGTCACCATCGCCTCTACCCAAGTCCCCATCGTTCCAGCCGGACCGCAGGTAACGAACGTCACTTGCATGTTCCTGCCCACCTATGTCCGCAACGACCTGCTGGTCCAAGCCCTGTCCGCTCACGGTAAGGTCCTGGAAATCACGCTAGCAACGTACCGCATCACACCAACCGTGAAGACCGGGACAAGATATGTGAGAATCGAGATGAAAGAGTCGGACCCGGTCCCGAACTTCCTTCGTATCGGAGGCCACCGGGCGACCTTCGACTACCCGGGCATCAAGCGGGTATGCCGGCGGTGCCGACTGGAATGACACATTGGCGTCAACTGCACGACAGAGCACTGCGACTGGTGCGCTGTTTTCGGACACGCCACGGAGGGTTGCACGCCTGACTGCCGGCGGTCCGGCGGCTCCCACGCAACTGTGGACTGCGTGGCTCGGCGGAGCTGCTTGTCTATGGTCGCTGGGACAGCCTCGTCTGTTTTTCCTGCGCTGTCCCCAGCACATGAGGTGACTCCCCCTCGCCCAGCCGCCCAGACTGAAGCGCCCACAGCCCTAACCAAGCCCCAAGCCAACGTCGACCCGGAGAACTCCCAGTCCGTGCTGTCAGGGGGACGACCGCCCCCGGCTTCGCTGCCGGACGCGGCGGGTGCGATGGCCCCCAGACGCAACTCGTCGCACCGGCACAAGGACTGTCTGCTGTGGACACCTACACCCCGTTGAGCGAGGTGACGGAAGACCCTGAGGCCTCTAGCGACGGCGAGCGCCTCGTCATCATGGAGGAGGAGTCGCCTGTGGCGGAGGACCACTCCCTTTCTTCTCTGGGAGCCCCAAGTACCTCAATGGCGCCAGTGACGGCAGGCAACAAGGACTCGACCAACAGCTCGGAGCCCTCGGACCTCTCTGGCAACTCGGACCCGACAGACGCACGCCGGGGTCAGGCCCAAGACGCCAAGCGCGTCATCTCAAGCAGCGGCTCTCGTTCCCCTCGAAGCCGAGACAAGGCTGGTCGTCGCCCTAAGGAGCCGCAACCGAGCTCACGAGACACCTCGTTCAGCTCGGCTGAGGACGTTTAGTGAGTTGATGTTACAAGGTACTGTTTCCTTTTTATTTTTTATTTTTTTCCGCTTTTTTTCCTGGCTGGTCTGCGAATTTTTTCCTTTAACGTTCGCGGCTTTTGCAACCGTGCGAGGCAGACGGAGATATAGACCCCTTTCGAAATTCCCGTGCAGATTAATAGAAGGTCGGAACCCCTGCACAATGGCGGAACAACACACATTGTGACACGTGCAAGTCATTCCATAAGATAGCGAACATCAGAGCGCAGTCAATGCTAGGAGTCGACGAGCCAATCAAACAGCGTCGAAAGTGCAACGTCACTGCGCTCATCGCCTTTTTTGGGGGGTCTGTTTTTTCTTCTGCTTCAACCAAACGCATAAACTGTGCCGTGACGTTGCGGCATTAGTCCGCCATTGTGCAGGGATTCCACAGCTGTCAACAGAGGGCAGTATTTCGAAAGGGGTTTATTGCCAGACAAGCAACTGGCGATATCCTCTGCCTTCAGGAAACAAATTTCTCAAGCCGGCGTGAGGTTGTAGAATTTGAGGCTGCTTTTTCTGTGACGTATTTTTTTTGTTTCGCATCGCAGCGTTTGTGCGGCGTAGGTATTGTGTTTTTGAACCATGAACTGCTACGTCATGGCTCCTATTTGTTTGAAACGGAGGGTCGGGTGATCCGTTTTGATTTTGTTTTTCAGCGCATAAAGTACAGGCTTATTAACGTTTAGGCCCCCACAAACCACGCTTTTTCGCATTCCTTTTTCAACAACCTCGACGTCCATCTACTCGATGCTTGTCCTTGCTTCATTGTGCAGGATTTTAATTGCGTTTTTGACTCGATGACAGACATCTGGGGCCCGGGAATGGGACGATCAGTTTGGTAAGCACGCGAACTGCAGATACAGGTGCGTCATTTTGAACTTGAGAATGCGTGGTCTTTCCTTCATGGCGGAAGTTTTCAATCCACATGGAGTGACGGCAGGACGAGCTGCCGCTTGGATCGCGTTTACGTACCGCGTCGGTTGACCACGGCACTGACGTCGTGCACAGCGGTTGTTTTTCCGCCGACTCCGGTTCGCGTGTCGGATCATAGCCCCGTTATCGTCGCTCTTTCTCTAACCAAGGCGAGCGGCATGTGTCTTTGGCGTCTGGACGCTCGAGTTTTGCGTAATGAATCCGCCAAGACGACGCTGTCCAACCTAATAAAACAGCTTCTTGTTGGAATGCGCCCGACCCCCGCTACGTGGGACCATCTCAAGGGCAGGTGGCGGGATTTATGCTCCATGCAGGGGCGGCAACTTCGAGCGGACCGGCGAGCGCTCCTTCAGGATACGATTCTCCGCATACGTATTGTCCGCAGGGGTGGGGCTGCCACCTCTCTTATGCAAACGTACTTGGCACAACTTCAGCAACGCTACCAGTGCCTGCTCCGCACTGATACAACGGCTTCCATGGTTTCTTGGGTGAACCGTTGTCCAGCGACCCATCCCGAAGTCCTGCGATACACCCGGCGGGCTCAGCGGCCGGGCTCTAGCGCGCCCTTGTGGAGCCCTGCCCCTGTTCCCTCGACAAGCACCTCCGCAGACGCAGTTCACCTTCCAACACTCGCCTCCCACTTTAGGGCTCTCGCGCAGGCAGAGAATGAGGCTAGTCGCCCAGAACTGCTCGATCACCCACTTCTTTGTGGGCTTCCAACAGTTCCCGACGATTTTGGTTCGACCTTAGAACAGGCCCCTAGCCCGGCGGAGCTTCAACACGCCCTTTCGCGGATGAAATCAGGCTCGGCGCCCGGGCCGGACGGACTCCCAACAGAATTTTATAAAACTTTTCGGCCTGTTCTTTGCCACTTTTTTTGCGGCGTTTTAAGGGTTTTCTTTGAGGAACAGTGACTTCCGGCATCCTTCCGGCTTGGTCGAATAGTCCTCCCCAAGAAGGGGGAAGCCCTGGTGACCCGGGTGCTTGGCGCCCAATTACGTTGTTGAACGCGGACTACGAACTTCTGACCACTGTTTTGTCGTTGCGGATGCAGACCGTACTCCCAGAACTGATTAATCTGCCTCAGACATGCTCGGTTCCAGGACGCACCATCCATTCCCTGGTCGCCCTTACGCGGGACCTCGTGGAGTACACGCGATTCCGACAGGCAGGCGGTCTGCTAGTATCCCTTCATCAGGCCAAGGCCTTCTATCGCGTAGAACACAAATATCTTTTCAGGCTGCTGGCCGCCTTTGGATTGCCTCCGAAGGGCACTTCTCTGTTCGAGTGTCTCTACAACGGTATGCAAAGCGACTTGTTTGTCGATGGAATCCCGGCCGCACGCTTCCCGGTCACGCGGGGTGTTCGTCAGGGGTGTCCTCTCTCCCCACTCCTGTTTGTGCCCAGTTTAGAACCTTTCCTTCTTGCACATGAGAGAGCCTCGAACGTTCGTGGCCTACAGCTCCCAGGAACGGGTCAGGTCAAAACGACTACGTACGCTGACGATGTGACGCTCTTCGCCCGTGATGGCGACAGTGTTTTGGGGGCGCTTCAGGTTTTCGCGACCAATGCGGCTTTGTCCGGCGCAGAGCTAAACTCCACCAAGTCCAAGATTCTATGCATTGGCGATCCCCCGCCCGATCCCTTGCCGCTCCCCATTGACGCAACTGTCAAAATCTTGGGGGTGACCTTTGATAGAGACGGCGTGGCACGCGAGACGTGGTCGGCGCTTGCGCGTGACATAAACTCGTCCGTAGAAGAGGCCGGGGGATATGCCTTCCCAATGGCCGTACAGCGTTACTTGGCGCAGTCAGTGATTTGCGGTCGACTCTGGTATGTCGCGCGCGTATACCTTCACCGCCCTCTCCGTTTGACAGGCGCGCTCTTCTTTCGTGTCCTTTTTTTTGGGCAGGCAAGACGGCTCTGGTCGCTCGTCCCGCGCTCAGCCTCACTCGAGAGCGCGGTGGCTGGAGCTTTCCTTGTATCAAACTGACAGCGTCCATTTTAGCTCTCAAGACCCTCTTGACTATCCTCGATGACAGGTACAACCCGGCCCATCCGCTGGCGGTTTATTTTCTCGGGACATTGTATAGTGACCTGGAGCCCTCGCAACCGCCTCTCACTGGCACCCGCGTGGAAACGGTTCCGCCTTTCTACAGAGCTGCCATTGAGACTTTCCGGCAGCTCCGCGCCCGTGTATCAAAAGAAGACATTGTTGAGGCTCCGGCGTCTCGTCTTGTTGAGATCCTCTACTCGTCGCAGTTTCCGGCACCAGTGCCGGGGCTTGGGCCGTCGTACATAGGACCACCCCTAGCCCACGGTAGCCTGCCTAGAGAAGTGTGTGACTTCCACTGGAAGACAGGTTGGGGAGTCTGACCAACCAAGGACCGCCTTTTCCGTTGGGGTTTGGTCAGTGATGTTGAGTGTCCCAACTGCAGCGCAGTGGAGACAAACGTCCATGTAACGGCGCAGTGCGTGGTGACGCAGATTTTCTGGCGCCTTGTGGCGCATGCCTTTCCTGACGCTGGTGTGCGCCCTTATGTCAGTCAGGGTCGTCGGCCCCGAGGGAATTTCGCTTTCCTTTTAATCGCGCTGGCCGAATGGGTCCTGTGGCGCAATTGTTGCTCCTCGAAGGTGCGGCAGCGTTGCCAACGGGCGATGTGGCCACTTTTATGGAGTCTGCGACGGGAGCTGGTCACTTTTTTGGAGTATGAGCTGTTCCTCCTTGGGGAGTGTGAGTTTCTGCGGCGCTGGTCGTGCCGGTACCTGATGGTGCTAAACGTCCAGGTACATTTGACTTGCCTGTCCTTGGACATGTTTTAATACGGGCACTCTGGTTCCGCCTCGCCGGCTGTGACGGCCGGAGTGATCATTGCGTCGCGTAAACATTGTTTTGTGTAGAGCATGCATCACATGTGATCTTGTAACATTGTAAAAACTCGCAATGGTGTCAAATAAATTTTTCGTACCCTGAAACCCCTTCCACCGTATCTGTTTCGGCTACGAATTGGCCGATTAAAGCCAAAATAGATGTCACGTGCAGTTCCTCGAGTGGCCGCTGCGGGAAAAATGACGGCGTTGTGATCGCCATTAGCTCGGTTGTCGAGTACGAATCGGTGCCACTATTTCAGAGCAGTCTCTATGAGAGTTTCCCAACTGAGTGGTTCTAGTAACGTTGGGTGGACCCCACCAGTCGGGGAGCCATGCTTGCACTGAGCGCATGATGTCCACGAAGTGCGAGCTCAAAGATCTTTGTTACCTGTCCTCAATGCCTTCTGTGCTCTATCTCACAAACATGTGCAGTGCAAGCACTACAACGCATAGGCAAGAGCGCGTGGCTTTGGAAAGTGCCTCTTGTGCACGAGTTGTCGTACAAACAAAATCGTTCTGCTGAGCAAGGCTCACGCGCTTTTGCCTTTGTATTTACTGCAGACGTTTGTGATATTGAATATGGTCTGGTGCTCCATGTGCGCAGGCACCTGGCAGCATGCGTCAGACGTTAAATTTGGCAGGCTTTCGATTGCCCGTGCTTGCTCTCATGAGCGTAGACCTGGCGGAAGACAAATGCCCTACTTGCAATCGTGCATTCGTGTCTGAAAGGTACTTGTGAGCGCTATCCGGTTGTACAAATAGTTGTATAAAACTATCAACGAATGGAGTGCATTCAAACTTTGCACAAAACTGTCTTGAGGTAGTGAATTCGTCATACTCAAGTTTGATGAATGTACGTTTGAGTTAAAAAAATTAGACCCCAGCAATCCTGTTTTCGTTCTTATGAGAGGAAAACGGTAAAAACCGTGTGGTTGACACTGCTATTACACTCGCTCGAACCTGCTGGATCTACTTGCCGGTTCTCATCCCAAAGACGTTTTCATGTTTTTGATTGGTGTTGCGACATCCGTGAAAAGCGTCAATCGAATGATGTTTACTGTTTTCCTGCCCATGCAGATAAAAAAATGTTTTTTTTTAGGTTTAATTTTTTTACAGCGATATTACTGCCATAGCTGTTAGTGGGAAACTTCGCGGTTTCGCGCCCTCGACCGCGCTTCATGTCAACGCGGGCCATTTCCGGCATTTCCCCAAGACATTCTAAGGGTCGCTGATAACAAGGTAACAAGCGAGCAAGATAACATGCAAGGTCATGCATAGTAGCAATATAACATGCATGGTCAGTAATACAGTCCGTGCCGGGCAATCTGGCAGTGCACTGGGATAGGAGCCCATATGTGACCCAGAATTAGCGCAAGCAACGGATCTGGGGAGAGGGGATAAAACAGCCTTAGTGGTGTATGTGGGGGGGGGGGGGAGGTAATTTTACGAAGCATTTTGTTTCAGAAAGCGACGGAAAAGCAAGTGCATGCCCCGTTATTGCGCCGTTTAGTTTCGTTTAGAAAATGAAACAGAGTTTCATTTTCTAAACGAATAGCCAGAAAGTTGGTATCAATAGTGTGTGTTTGTTTCAATAAACTTTCTTTTGAGAGTGCACTTCGTCTTGACTTCTTCCTTATTCCTGTTTATTCTACGCTTTTCATTTAGCACGTGTGACTATTTGTACCGAAGTGACGTAAGAAAACAAGCTCGCCTCTTACGCAGACTGGTGAGATGCTCTTCACCTAATACATTCTCGTTGGTTCAAAACTCTATTGAGTTTTTGTTTTGTGTGTTACTCGGTTAAATACGAAATGCCTTTGTGAACTCTATGGTGCGCGCTCGCACCTTTGCCATTCATTCAGTTCATCAACTCTTTAAACGACACCTTAGAGGCTCCTACGTCAGAACTGAGCTGTCGCTCTGTTTCACCTTACGGGGTGTGTGTTTTCAATTTGTCTTGACGTCTACACTCGTGAAATTCGAGTCTGATAAATGCATCACCCAAAGACAACTTTGCGAAATCGGTAATTGCACAAAATTTATTGGTTTATTTAAGCGAATTTTTTATGACCGAATGGCGCTCAGCAACGATGACGATTATGAGGATGCCACTATTCTCTTTTGATCGGGTGCATTTAAGCGGTGTTCTTGCCCAATCCCGGGGACGTTTACGCGCTTAATGTCCCCTGAGGTTGAGCTTCGTCCACCAAATTTCTAACCTTTTTGTGACCTATACAGGAGGCCTTTGGGAACCTCTGGAGGACGCCTCCACATGCGATGCATGGCTGGTTGCTTGCATACCTAGACCCATCCATCCCTGTCTCGTTCGCTGGGGGTCCCTCTTTGGCGTCAGTGAACCCCAACAGCTCGGTGACCGCCAACGGGTTTTGAGGGTCTCGGCCGTTGTCTTGTGTCCGGGTTGGCTGGAGCCCTATACATTCTAGTACGATGTGTGCTAGTGTTTTGTCCTGGGCTCCACACACCCGGCACACACTTGTGGTCATGATCGTGTAACATTCGCCTGTAGGGCAGCGTCCGTAGTGCCCAGGCTCAAGCCTCAAAGAGCGAATGAACGATTGCCCTGGCTGCAGTCGACTTGTCAGTTGTACCCAAATGCAAACCCAAGCAATGATGCAGGGCTCGTATCCTATCCGTGAGGTCCATTCGGCTATCGCTCTGACGCCAGTTAAACACAATCTTGAGCCTCCGGTCTGACGGCAGTCCTCTTAAATGTCTTCAAGATGATATTATCATTAATATAAATCTAAACATATCCACTGCTTCTTAAGGGATTCTGAGGCAGGCTATTATAGACTTAAATTCACTACTTAATTAAATACATGATAAAATATCGTCATGTGCTTCTTTCTTCTTGTTCATTAAAACTAAATTTAAGAGGGTTATTTGTTTTATATCGGATACTCAATACTGTAACTAAAACGTGAACAAGATATTTTGTTAAAACTTCATTTTAAAGTGTGCATTAAATATAAGCAATTTATACTGTATTAAAACAAGAAAACGTACAATTTAGAAGTAAGGCGTCTAAATCACCATTAAAATATTGGGTACGCGATGTAGAACTATAACCCACTTCATGTTGATATTGAAAAGAAAAAAAAATGAAAAGCGTGCGGCAATGTTTTTTTCCTTGAAAATATAATTACATAATGAACATACGGCTCTAAATGCTTGGACTAGAACACCCCAAAACAGGGGGCATGTGTTTAGAAAAGCTGCTGTTAAGGAAGCATTTTTGCATTTTTTTATTACATTTATTATAATTTTTTAGCCATTCAATATGGTTACATTGTACCATTTTGGTGCGACTTCGCCATTGCAAGATATCTCGTGCGTCATAAAAAGTGGTAGGAGCTGGAGTGTTCAACGTCGCAACTGCAAAACCGCACGCAAATTCGCACCATGTGAATTGGGTTTTGAGTTGACATTGAAATCTGTTCAAATTCCTGTTTGGTTTTTGCGTGTCATAATAAAGTCAGTAGGTTTTCTAAGCTTTAAAAATAACTAAAGGAGTACCGGACAACATGGACATAGTTCAAGTTGAAAAAACCAGTGTTCTCTATACAAAGAGAACGTTTATTGTAAACATAGCGCCATGGAAGCAAACACCAAAACAAAAACGCTAATAGGAGAAGGGGTAATAACTAGATATATGTCAGTACCATTCGATTTGTTTCGTGTAAAATAAGGGAAATTTGGCTTACACAGTTATTTCATCATTTCTCTTAATGGCGTATGCCTTTTGTAATCATGTCTCTACAACATGCGACAGTTTTGAGATAGGTAGGTAAACGAACTATGAGTACATGTCTAAACCCAAATGATTAAAGAAATGTTTCATCTGCGATACATGCATTTGAGAAAGGATGAATAAGTTTAAACGCTCATTATAAAACAACTAAAAAGAAAAAAAATATAATCTCCAACAATTGTAAATAAGCTGCTGGAATGGCGACGTGAGCCCTCCATTCATTCTACGAAAACAGGCTTCTTATAACCCGTCGGGAATTTAAGCTGTGCTGCTTCGAAAGGGCACAACTTAACGTAATGTTTCTAGCGTGGCCTTTAGAGTCCCTCAGTGAATCAATACCAAATTTGAAAAATCAATCACTTTAATAATGATATTGTGTGTATGTTTATACAGCCGTAAGTTAGCCTCAATGCACGTCTAGTGTCTCAGTAATAGGTGAGAAATCTAACCAGTGAAATACAACCGCTAGCGTGGGGTCTTTTACGTGCATCACGGAGTATAAATACACGAGCGCACGCCGGTACGATGCTCATCCAGATTGAAACGGGGATGGGTGGGGATGAACCCTGGCTTTCTGGGTTCTGCAGCGCGAGCTTTCGCTCCACGCGCTCCGAGCTGGGACCCTAACCTGGACACTTGGCGAAAACGTCGGCTAGAAATCTCGCGGCTCTGATTGGCCGACGCCAAGGTCAAGTGCAGCGTTGGCCAATCACGCCCGCCAGATTTCTCGCCGAGTTTCACGCCAAGTGTCCAGATTAGGGCCCCTGGTGTGTGCTGGCCCACTCGGCCACCGATCCCCCTCAATAAACCCTTTTGCTGTGTACAAACATGAACCGCGGCTTGCGTCCCAAGCGATTTCCGGTCGCTCTGTCTTTACAAGCCTGTCGAGCTTGCTTATGTCACCAGTGCTAGAAAGCATAAATACGACGCAACAGCAAATTTTTTGATTCAACAGGGGCTTCAACTACACAGTTTAACGACTTGGAGAAAACAAGTTGGCTTACAAGAATATTCGAAAAGTTTGAACAGATTTCGCGCTTTTCCTTTCTCTTGGCGTTCACCTCGAGAATTAGTGGTTAACTGTTTTATCAATGTTTCAAGCAGCGGTGTCCCCGTGGGCCTTGTGCATTCTTTTTTAAGAACCAGAACTCATCTTAGACGTCAACGACTGGAGCACCACCTGGTGGCGTTTGCCATAGAAAGGTTTTATAATTTCGCAAAAAGTTTGACGGGAACCAAAATTGACTACCAAACTTTCGCTGGAGCTTTTCTTAACCTGTATAGCCGACATGATAACATTGAGACACCAGAATTTATATTGATACTTGGGAAATATCCTGAATATAAAGACAACGAGTTTAATTTTTCTCAACAAAGTTTACAGCCTACGCTGGCGCTGGTTGGTTGCATTACTTTATTTACATTTTTTTTTTTTTGGTTTCGTGTCTTCATTTGCAGGCAATCCGGGGGGTTTCTCTCGCCTCCTGGAATGCAGTTCAGGTGGCGCCCCCGAAAGGAACTCCTTCAGCCGCTCTTAAAGTCTCCATCTATTTTTTTACCATACCAATTGTACGTTACATTATGAGAAATTGATTAGTTTATTCACTCCCGCGTGTATCATAGAAAGTTTATAAAATCCCGCTCAAAGATTTCTCGATCTCTTGTGAGTGGACTAAACAGCGAACAGTATCGTTGCCCTACCCTCTAATACTTTGGAACGTCTAATATGTAGTGTTAGGTTGCCCACAGTTCGTTGTGCGATTTCAGTGAATTTTGCTTTATGACGTAACTTTAGGAATCGAACGACTGATTTAACTACTGATCACCTGAACAGAAGAACTTCAGCTCGTGAGGCCGATTTTTTTGGAGGGATACTGTATCCTATCGCCTATTGTTTGAAGAACCTCATCAGGTGACGGGCAATGCCCGACCTCTATATCACGGTATTGGGACGTGGTGAAACTTGTCGATGAACGTGTTTTGGTTATCAAAGTATGCCAAAGAGCCCTCTGCAAACTGTGGACTCGTCTCGTCAGGAGTCACCTTTCTCGCGTTTGGATTTTATTGTAGCATCTAAGATTACGAGTGGCCAAGCTAGGAAAAATGCAGATGGCGTCACTTTTGGGTAACCGTTGCACGCGTCCCTTTTGTAGCCAGTCTAATAAGGCTCACGTGCTGCATTGTTGTTTTGTGAGAACAGTACGTTAATACAAAGGAATTGGTCAGTGAATTATAAGCGTGCTGATTGGCATTGCTAGATAAAATACGCTCCAAAATTAGGCATTCGCGTTTCCTATACTCGCAACCAGCCCGAATGAAAAATTCGGTATATCTCGTTCCGTGAGAAGTCTTGAAGCGACAGTCCCTTGTGCAGCACATTTTCGCAAACGTCGGGCGCCCGCGCGGCGGCTTTAGGTCTGTACGCATCTATTTCGAATCGAGACATGTAGTCTTGGGGAACAAATATGACACCATTTGCACTCTTTGACTTCCAGGAAAGGTATACATCGGTGGGCCCACCACAGACAGAACGTTGAGTAAAATATTTTACAGAAAAATCAAGTTTCCATTTTTCACAACCAAATGCCAAATGATTTGCAAGCCGTACAACCCGCAAAGCAAAGTTCAAGGTACCGTATTTTCCGGGCTATAGTCCACGGACAATACATGTTTAAAAGTTAAAATTTTAGGCTTTGTGACCTATCTACGCGTGCGGACTATACATCATTTCTGTTTTTCAATATCGTTGATTAAGACGAGACAGACGAATTTTGTGAACGAAAGAGTATGTTAATGATGATTTATGTATAATACAAGCTTCTTTGTGAGCTAAGAAAGCATACATTTCTCAAGGTCTATGAGAAGATTTTCGTGTCGACTGAGCATCAGGTGCAGACTATGCACCGGGTGTGAGCTATCTAAGCAAAAACTTCTATACTTGACCCCAAATTTGCCCCTGCGGACTATACACCGGGTGCGGACTATAGTCTAGAAAATACGGTACCTATAACTCAAAACCAGAATATAATGTTTGAAGCTGAACAGGTTTACAGAACATTTGTTTCGACGTGGTACTTGAGTCGCGCTTGTACTGAGGCAATTGCACAACATTGAGGTCTCTCTAGGTTACATTCGTTCTGGAAAAGCTGCATAAAGGTTAAGTTTATTGTATGAGGATTCGGCTGGGGAAACTTATATTGAGCGGTACAACTGACCTAAATTTTAAACATACGCTACGCAGTGGTAGAAACTATTACATTAGCGTGTACACAACAGCTATGCATGCTCAAAGCTGTGCGGCGTCGCCGTCGGCGTCGGCGTAACCGCACTCAATTTAGCAGAAAATTGACGTCACAAGATCTCATCAGAAATTTAATTCCCCGCTAAATTTAGCGGGAAAACTGACGTCACGTGACCTCTAACACCAATTCACCTTCCCTACTAAATTTATTAGGGAAAATGACGTCACTTTTCTTGATGTCACCTCACATATGAACAAATTCAGTTTCTCCTCTAGATTTAGTGAGAAAAAAGACGCCACGTGGCTTCAGCAGCTAGTCAATTCCCTCTAAATTTAGCGGAAAAATTGACGTCACGTGTCCTTAACACCAATTCAGTTTCCCAGCTAAATTTAGCGGTGAAAATGACGTCACATGACGGTGTCATGTCACATATGAACAAATTAAGTTTCTCAACTAGATTTAGCGGGAAAATTGACGTCACGTGCGGAGGAGGTGGGGAAGGTACAGAGGAGTAGGAAAGGAGGAGGAGAAGAAGGAGAGGAGGAGAAGGGGAAGGGGAGGGAGGAGGAGTAGGAGAGTAGGGAAGGAGGAGGAGGGGAGGAGGAGACTGCGCGGAGGAGGAGACTGCGCGGAGGAGGAGGGGGGCATACTCTTTCCTCCGTACCCTTCCCCCCTCCCCTGAAGAGCTGCGCCCTAATTTCGCGTTAAGGCCTGCTCACACGTACAGCGGAGCGCTAAGTTAGCGCTACGTGAGCGCTCGAAGGAGCGCTCATGTGGCGCTTCCAAGCGCGTGACTTCGTTCTAATATAGCGCGTGATTAGGTCTTTAGTAGCGCCTTGTTAGCGCTCCAGTAGCGCCTTGTTAGCGCTCCAGTAGCACCTTGCTAGCGCTTCAGTAGCGCCGTGTTAGCGCCTCAGTAGCACTTCTTGTACCGCGGTGCTGCAGATTAGCGCGCGCACTGCTGTTCCGGTTCCTGTGGTTGAGTGTGCATCAGCAGCACCATGGCGGACAATTGGGACGCTGAAATAGAAAGGCGACAAATGCTCTTACATACGCGATTAGCGCATATGTGTGTGGACGGCTTAACGCCCAGAAGAGCCTTCTGGGTGCGCGAGATCTTTCGCCACCGAGATACCGACGGGTACCCGGCGAACCTTGTTCCTAGGCTGAGGGACAGAGACACAGAGCTCTTTCGAAGGCGATTATTTTTAACTGCGTGTCTTTAAAACCAGGGTCACGCTTATCGAATAAACAGCGACGAGGTCGTGGATTGCCTGCCCGACCCTTTGCTTGAAAGCGCCTCTTTTACTTCCTCTTCTTTCAATGCCAAAGGAAAAACAACAACAAAAGAATCGCCATGCACACGCTATTCCGCAGCAGCAAGCAGGGCACACGGAGCGTGAAAGCACTAACAAAGCGCTTCTGTAGCGCTAACAGAGCGCTAACAGAGCGCTAACAAAGCGCTTCTGAAGCGCTAACAGAGCGCAGCTGAAGCGCTAAACGAGCGCTACATCACGCGCTAGGAAGCGCCACATGAGCGCTCCTTCGAGCGCTCACGTAGCGCTATCTTAGCACTCCGCTGTATGTGTGAACCGGCCTTTACAGAGATTTGTAAACGTCTTTAATTTTTTCCATAATTTATTGCCTCTGCCTTTGCGCGGAGAAAAAAAAGAAAGACTATCGCATATTTTGCAAGTTGTGAACGTCAAGAAATAATTATAAACGGTATTTATTAAAAAAAAATGTTTCCCGACCCTTTAAGATGAACCCAGATAATACCCCATTCACACGGCAGCGTAAAGGTACCTTTAGCTTAGGTCCCTTAGCTAAAGGTACCTTTAGTAAACGGCGTTCTTGATCACACGATAAATAAACGGAGCACTTTAGGTTGATGTCGATTGCATTCCAGCTTAACCGCGAGAGGAGCACGTTATAAATGAGCATTCCTCGAAATCTGTTTTACGCGAACTTTTTTAATTATTATTGGATGTGAAATATTATTTCTGTCTGCTTTTGCGGCACTTTACTTTTTTCTCTAAAGGTCTGTTCACACGATGCATCTTTTAGGCGCGCAACAGTTTCGCGACGTCAAGTTTCGCGAAATGTGCTCGTTCACACGTACCGCTTCACGTGCAACAACGATGACGTTTAGACTCGCAAAAATAGTTTCGGTGTTGACCATGATGTGGCGCTCCGAATCAGATCGCTATTTATCTGGGGACCTGCTTTGCGCATTTTATACAGTCAATTCACTTTAATTTTTTTTCTCACATACTTTACTACTTGGAGCGATCTCGCATGTGCGCAAAGCCGATTGAGGCGGACACCTTTACGTGCAGGACATGTGCCGGCGCCGAGCCCGTACGCAGCCAATTCATTGCCAAAGCTGCTATCAATGAACATGGTATTCATAGAAACGCTACGTGCCCAATCTGGTTACTTCTCGGCGCCCATGCATGTCCGCCCCGATTTTACTGTGCACTGTTTCAGAGAGCGCAAATGGTTTCACGTTCGCTTGTAAACAAAGCAAACTTGGTTTCAATTTACTCGATGGTCTCTTATACCCTTGTTACATGGGCGCACTTAACTGTTGTTACGCTAAGCCACAGTTAGCGCACAATACTTGCGGACAACATTCTGCGGCTATAGACCTTTCCAATGTTTACAAAATCACAGTCCAGCGTGCGATCTTCACAGCCCAGCACGTGCGTGTTCGTCGCTTCGGAAAGCGAGCAAAGCACGCGCCATACGCACGAACGCTCAAAATGGCACCGGCCACAAGCTCGTTTTTGGAAAGGTCTATGCAGTCAAAGCTATTGGTGAACGTGCGCTTGAGGATTTTGAGCACCCATCAAAGCAGTGCACACGCGCTCTTCACTACTTCTGAAATAGCTCTTTGAGAGTATAGTGCGGTAACTGTGGTGCCACGTAACAGCAGTTAAAGCTGAGTTAACCACGGTTGAGGGTGCCCGTGTAACAGGGGTATTATCCAGCGGTATCGTCACGACTTTGGTGGCGGCAGCGACAGCGGAAGGACGTTCCATAACAGTCTCTGCATTTTTACAGCTGGTGACCCTTAAGGCGTCTTCGGGCAAGGTTCGCCGCGCGGCATTGCTACGCTTCCTGAGCCAAGCTTCGTGGACACGACGGTGTGCCTTCCACCACATATCTACATTGCAACGCCAGGACTGCCATCTACACAAGCTACTCGTAACTACGGAACTTGTTATCGCTCGCTCCGAGTGGGCGGTGTCTGCGGGTGTTACGATCACTTTGGTGGCGGCAGCGACAGCGGAAGGACGTTCCATAACAGTCTCTGCATTTTTACAGCTGGTGACCCTTAAGGCGTCTTCGGGCAAGGTTCGCCGCGCGGCATTGCTACGCTTCCTGAGCCAAGCTTCGTGGACACGACGGTGTGCCTTCCACCACATATCTACATTGCAACGCCAGGACTGCCATCTACACAAGCTACTCGTAACTACGGAACTTGTTATCGCTCGCTCCGAGTGGGCGGTGTCTGCGGGTGTTACGATCACTTTGGTGGCGGCAGCGACAGCGGAAGGACGTTCCATAACAGTCTCTGCATTTTTACAGGTTGGTGGTTTACCTTTCTAAGTCCTTAAAAGTCTGTATTTTGCTGTCGCTGTTGCTGCCACAAGTGTCCTCTGTGCGCCGTGTTTTGCCTTGTGTAACTATTGTAGCGGGGCGCAAAACAACTATTTTTACTGTGTTTTGAACTCAGAGTTATGGCAGACTCAGATCCTGGAAACCTGAGTGATGTCGTCAAGGCTATGGGAGAGAAGCCACCCAATAGCATAAAGGAAATCGTCAGAGTTCTAAGTGACCTAGTAGTTAAGCTAGATGCATTTGCGACAGACATAAAAAAAGATGTCGCGAAGGTGTCAAGTTCGAACACTGAGATCCATGCCGAGCTCGTTGGTATACGAGAATCAATCACATTCCTGAACGCGGATGTTGAGCAAGTCAAGAAGGATGTTGTGGGCTTTCGCCAAGAGCTAACGGAAGTAAAAAAACAAAGTTCTCGGCTACTCCAGGAAAACCAGCAGCTCGGCAGGGAGCTCAGTGAAGCAAAGAGGGAAATAGTAGAACTGAAACAATACAGTAGGAACATGAATGTCGAAATCAAAGGGCTTCCAGTTGTTGCAAACGAGGACCTGACAGCATCTGTGAGGGCAATTGCTACATGTCTTGGAACCGAGGTATCTGAGAGTGACATCGACGTTGCACGTCGGGTACAGTCGAGGAACAAAAAGAAACCCAATGTTGTGGTAAGGTTCGCCTCTCGTGGGGGGCGTGACAGGCTGCTATCAGCGGCTAAGAAGACGAGGTTAAACTCCACCCACCTTGGATTTCAGGCTAATGATCCACTTTATATAAGTGAACATCTTTGTGTCGAAA
Source organism: Ixodes persulcatus (assembly GCA_013358835.2). Taxonomy (NCBI): domain Eukaryota; kingdom Metazoa; phylum Arthropoda; class Arachnida; order Ixodida; family Ixodidae; genus Ixodes; species Ixodes persulcatus. The sequence goes on along the minus strand of JABSTQ010010630.1, from coordinate 104,747 downwards.
ACAAGGTATTAGTAAACAAAGCTCGCCAGGCAAAGCGAGAGAAAAACTGGAAATATGTTTGGGTGTCACAGGGCAAGGTCCTTATGCGGAAGGCCGAGAACTCTCCTGTCTTGCAGATCACGTGTGAGGGGGATTTGATCAAGGTGGTGTAACTGTTCTGAACCTGACGCAAATACTTGTGTTACTACGTTTATCATGTCTTTCACTTTTCAGCATGTTGAACAACTGATACAGAACGAAGATAAGCTTTCGATTTTCCATTGCAATGTACGTAGTTTACGAAAAAACTTTAACTCTTTAGTTGGGCATGTTTCCCAGCATGTGCCGGGTTTTGATGTAATCGCTGTTAGTGAAACTTGGTTAAAAAACAATGAAACTATTCTTATGCATGGCTACAATTTATCATCTCTTCCACGCGATACGCATACGAGAGGTCGAGGCGTTGCGTGTTTTGTGAAAGAAAATATTGTTTTCCAGGTTCTATCGCCTGCCACTATTAGTGATGATGTTATTGAAGCACTTTTTATAAAGCTTGATTGTGGTGTAATAGTCGGTGTAGTGTATCGACCTCCAAGCTCGTTAGTAAGCTCTTTTCTTGTAAAATTTGAGGCAGTACTTACGGCATTGTCTAATGAACAGAACGATCGCATTGTAGTTGTTGGCGACTTTAACATTGATCTGACTAGTGATACGCATAATAGCTATACGCTGCTTTTAGAATCTTTCAACTTACGCAACTTCATTACTGAACCTACTCGCATTACTAGCACCTCCAGTACGTTAATTGATCATGCTCTTTGCAATACTGATACGGATGCCCATGCTGGTGTTTACCCAAGCTTAATAGCTGACCACTTGGCCATTTTTCTTGTTTTACAAAAAGAGATTATTCATAAAAGAAAATCTTGTCGTCCTGAACAGCGCACCGAAATAGATCATGCGCAGCTTCGCAGGGTATTAGAACGACTAGATATATACTCCACGTATAATCAAAACGTTCATATCGAATACTACAACTTCCTTACTAGTCTCAAAAACGCGATAACGTTGAGTGCTGTAAAAACGACGTCTAATAAATACAATGTACCGGTTTGTCCTTGGATGACGAGCCAAATTTTAGGGGTATTAAAGGAAAAAGATAAATGGTATCATAAATGGACACAACATAAAAATAATAACTACTATTTAAGTCAATTTAAACATTTCAGGAACAGATCAGTTTCTATGTTGAGAAAAAGAAAGAAAGAATATTACTCAACTAAAATTAGGCAAGCGGACGGAAACATTAAAATAATTTGGGACACAGTCAATGATGCTATAGGCCTTCGTCCAAATAAACATGTATTACCTGATTTAATCGAACAAAACACGGTAGACACTTTTAATGATTATTTTACTAATATAGGGCCACTCCTAGCAGCTCAGTTGCCGCACGTACCTGATCCCCAGCGGTCATTGACACCAATTACAAATAGCTTTGTAATGCAAGAAATTGAAGTTAATGAAATAATATCAGTAGTTGGGAATCTTAGAATAGGTAAAGCCGCAGGACTAGATACAATTCCTATTAAACTATTAAAAGATAATATTGATATTTTAGGTATTCATCTTTTACATTTGTTTAATCACACGTTAGAAAATGGAATATATCCTAACGAGCTGAAGATAGCTAAAGTAGTACCCATTTTTAAAGATGGAGATTCTTCGGCACCGTCCAGCTATAGACCGATTTCAGTTTTAAGTACAATTAACACAGTTTTTGAAAAAATAATATGCAAACGTATAAAGGACTTTATAACTAAATACTCAATATTTTGCCATAATCAGCACGGATTTAGACCAAATAGATCAACGTCCTCAGCTGTTTTTGTCCTAACTCAACATCTCAACAGAGCTCTCCATGAAAGTAAAATTGCCGTTGTTGTATATTTAGATATAAAAAAAGCATTTGACACAGTTAATCATAGTATCTTGCTTTATAAACTCCATCAGTATGGCTTTCGGGGGAAAACGTCGGAGCTGTTTAATAGCTATCTCTCTAACCGTAAACAGTGCGTAGTAATAAATAATTTTATCTCTACCCCCCAAACGGTGTTAACTGGTGTGCCACAGGGCTCAGTTCTTGGGCCCATTCTTTTTTCTCTTTATGTAAATGATTTTCCGTCGATTTTAAAATATTCAGAAGCATTAATGTACGCCGACGATACAGCACTGATTTTTGTTGGGGATACGTTAGGCGAATTGCAGGATAAAATCAACGAGGAATTGATTAGGGTACTGTCATGGTTCACAAGCAATCAACTTACAATCAACCTAAATAAATCTAAGTATACAGTGTTTCATTCCAGGAAAAGGGTGATTAATTTCGACGAGATAGTTATAAAATTAGATAATACGGAATTACAACATGTTACTTGTTATAAATATTTAGGTGTTTTGTTTGATTCTGATATGCACTGGAAAAGCCAAATTAAGCACATGTGTTCGAAAATTGCATATGGTTGTTATACATTATTAAAGGCACGCGAATGTTTTGATTTATTTATTTTGCGCATACTCTATTTTGCATTCGTCCACAGTCAGCTGGTTTATTGTATTGAATCCTGGGGTAATACTTACGCTACATACTTAGATCCGGTAACTCGCCTGCAAAAACGAGCGATACGATTTATAACATTTTCAAGAAACACTAACCCAAGTAGACCTCTTTTCCAATCGCTAAACGTGTTGCCATTCAGTTGTATTTACAAATTAAAAATAGCTCAAACAGTTCGTAAAATCATAGAGTCTAATGAACCCCTTTCTTTGAATTTATTTCGATCTCCCAGGCGACAAACAAGGGCTGCAGCGAATTATATGTTTAATTTACCGCCATGCCATAATGCATATGGACAAAGGCTGATTGAATTTTATGGTGCTCTAGTTTGGAATGAAATACCTATTATTATAAAGCTGGAAAACAACTTTCTGCCCTCCTTAAAAAGATTCTTTCGTGATTATGAAATGCAGTTAAGCTAATTATTTTCTAGAACGTGATTTCTTTTTTTTTTTTTGCGCATTGTATGAGTCTATTGTATTCTGCCGCTTTTTGAACCTATATTACGATTGGACCCCGGACTAGCCTTAACGGCTATGGGTCTAAACAGTTTTTGTGTATTTTGAAAACAAGTTTGAAAATAAAGCATTGAATGAATGAATGAATTAATGAACAACGCTATGAGCACTATTCTAATCTCGCCAACTCCCGCTAATTGTCTTCGGTAATCGCTGGATTTTTTTTCCGATATGCTACTCACTTTTCCTTCAGTGGTGCTTGACGTGCTTGCGGATGCGCCGGCAGTATCCACCGTTCGTGGTTTCGGTTTTTTTCGGATTTGGCTCGGCTACAACACCGGCAGTGAAGTGGTCTTCTCAAACAGCTCGCTCCCCCCTCAAAGGCCACGTGAGAGCGTTTCTCAGCGGCCATTGGCGGCGCCCTCAGAGTGATTGACAGGACTCGGCAAAGTTTCAGCAAAAGCTCGCTCCAGAAGCGAGGTGTGCGCGCAACTTTTTTTAGATGCGCGCGTCCTTTTCGGACTCGTTCAGACGGCACAACCATTTCGCGAAACTACATTTTGCGACACTAGATGCGCGAGAAAAATGCATCGTGTGAACAGGCATTAAGTCTAAGGGCGCACCTAAATGAGTCTTGCTTTAAAACGTCTTACCCGTCTGGCCACACTGGCCCAAAATCATCTGCGTTTACAAGTTTGCATTGCGAGGTGGGCGACCTTTTTCTGTTTACCAGCTCCATTTTCTTGCAACGTTCTCACTGAAGTAGCTAAATAGTGCCCGGCAGAAACGAACCACGACAGAGTCTCACTGTTACGCCAGTCACGCGATCGAAAGGGATGGACGACGATGAAGATAAAGGGTCCTGGGCGGGAGAGTCGGGCGACTCGTCTACAACCTCGAAAAAGAGCTCGCAGTGGTCCATCACGTTCGGGTTCGTAGCAGACATTGTTTTCCACGTGCCGCCGCTGCTACCTGCTAGCTAGAGTATGTGTTCATCATTATTGTATTATTACATCACATTTGTGTTCACAATCATTTCACAATTTGATACTTATATATATTCAATTTGTTATTATGCCTTAAACAATATATATTTATATACATGTGATATTATTTTGAGTTCGTGGGTCCGAGGCTACTCCCTGTAGCTGTTAAGGGAGCTCGGCGAGCTCCGTTTAACACAGGTCCTCCCTTAGCGAAAGGGACCTTTATGCGCTGTGTGATCACGATCTCCAGCTCCCTTTGACAGGTACCTGGGCTAAAGGTACCTTTACGCTGCCGTGTGATTTGGGTATAAGATTAGAAATTTGAGCTAATAGCTTTGGAAGTTTCTGTTGAGGTTGTGCGCTTTGTAGACTGTGAGCATAAAGGATTAATTCTCATTAGCCCTTTTAACGTTAGCTGCGGTAAGCGATTGACATTAAAAAATACCTGCTGTACATGAACGCACGCATTGCGAGAACACCTGCTACCATTTGCATTAATTGAAAACTCCAGCGAGTCGAAGGCACCTATTGTCTAGAACAGAAAGCTGTGGCGGCAGGTTCGCACGCCAGCCTTCTCAAGCGAATCAGATATTCACAGCACCTGGCAGACTAAACACCAAGCCGTGAGAGCAGGTCATAGACGCAGAGATTGTTTGCGCGCTCTGTTCCAGTTTGTCCTAGAGTTCCTGTATAGGCTCCCTACGGGAGCCAGAGTTGCGCGTTTGATTCCACATGCCGCGTGCCGCCCTCGCCGCTATTCGCCGAGATCCGATCACGTGAGGAGCCGTATCAAGTGTCGTGCAGCAAAGTAGACGTTGCACGCGCCCCGGCGTACGTTCTCAGGCTTTTGAGCCCGCCGCGCGCCTCGAACGCGCGGCGCTGCTATTCGCCGAATTCAGTCACGTGAGGAGCTGGATCCACATGCCATGCGTGAACGCGCAACTGTGGCTCCCGTAGGGAGCCTATTCGCAACTTTCACGACCTATAGGTGGCGCACTGGTGCCTATCAAAATGGCTGTCATCTGGATGATCGTCGTAGAACAGCGGTACGAGGCTGGGTCTCCGACGCGTAAGTAATTCTAGTTTTGCTATATACGAGCAGTATTAGAACTTTACGTTATTTTTTTACGCTAGGAAGGTATAGGCAAGCCCGTTTATTATGAGGCCAATCATCCAGGAGCTAGGGTGCACGATTCTCACAACGCGGTACCACCATCGCTGAAAGTTGCGAATACAGGAACTCTAGTTTGTCCAAACGCTCAGCTGCCCTGCAAAAAGAAAAAAAAAAAAAAAAAAAAAGCGAGACGAGCGAGTTACGCGATATTCGTTCAAAAAGAGGATAGCGGGGAGTGTTGTGGGCCTCCGAGGCCATCGCGAAGGGGGCCCTTTGTCCCATTCTTACCCGATTAGGAAGAAAAGAACGCGGTTAGAGAACGCCTCATTTAGCTGCCTGATACTTTGGATTCATTTGGCTCGGTTCTTCGCGTTCCGAGGTTTTTCGTACGATACGATTTTCAAATAGCATGTAGACTGTTGATATCGTCATTACAAAAACGAAATATGCCATATCGTGATTACAAAACGAAATATGCCATGTGTCGTGTCATAATGTTGCGAAATAATCTACCACAAGTTAGAATGGTGTTGCGTCCTAGATAACGACCCCTCGGAGCCTACTTTTTATTCCCGCGGAGCAGTGCTTTAAAAAATAAAGCTACTTACTCTAAAAAGTGTGTGATTTCTTGTGCGAAAAAAGAAACAAAATGAACCAGTTCCCGATACCATAAGCAGCCATTAGAGTCCCAACTTATTTTTCTAGAGCACCGCATTTCAATGGTCACCCCGATTCCTAAATCGGTGTGCGTTTTCTAAATGGCACGAAATCAGAACTATCTGTTGTACTGCCGAAATGCAAAAAAAAAAAAATTAATAACCACAAGTTTAGATAGTGTTGCGGCTTATATAGGTACTGATCAAAGTGTAGTTTTATTGTGACAAAGCTATGCTTTAAACAAGTTATTAAAACAATAACTTCCATAATTACGTGTTCCGATTAATCGCTTCTCAAAACTGAATTGCCACTAAGGCCCTAGCATATTTTATCGAGCACCGGATTTGTTGTTGTTTTGTTCGCCCGGACGAGACGCCGCCACCGCAAATCACTCAAACAAGTAAACGCGTTGCACATAGTAAAAGAGTAAAAGTGCGCTGGTTGATTTGTGGGCCATGTGATTATATTTTTTACAAACCTCGCTGGAACTCTGCGCGTGAAAAGCACGAGACGGCACGAGCCGTCTCGGACACTGCCGCCTGCTTCTTGTGAACTAAAGTTAAGTCGGTTACACGCATGTGACGAACACTTGGTGCTAGTGTAGGTGTCGTTATATGGCATATAGAGGAGTCTGGGTCTTCTTCGTGTTTTGTCGGTTTCTATTTAGGGAGAAAACAAAAAAGGGGGGGGGGGGTACAAAGCTGTGCCTGAGTTGTCGTCGAGCAAAGGAATAATCGGGAAAAAAATCCTGGATTAAAAAAAGTGGCAAACGCGTAGGCTCCAGGACATTTCATCGAACGCCGTTTCATCGAAAAAGTGGTCGTCCTATACCGAAACGTTCAATTGCAAAAATTGGCCAGTATTTTTAAACAAAGAATCCTAATAGCCGGCCAAAAAACGCTGCTAACAAAACAAAACGAAAAATTTGGGACTAGTGAAGGGGGACGTGGTGGAACCCGAATCCATCCGCTTGGGTACACCCCATGCAGGTCTGTCCTCCATCGTGCCATCCAGGCGTCTGTCTGTCGTACGAGAGGACAATGAAAAATTTTCAAATTTTATTGCAGAAACCTATGACGCATTTAATAAAGCGGCGTTCGATAAAATGTCCGGTGTAGGTGCGAGTGACCTTCTAGTGCGCAACACAACCTTAGGTGCCTCACTTTGTGAAAATGTGATGGCTGAAAACCGGCATCGTCTTTCAGGCCCGTGCGATCTTCTGCGGTTCCGATATAAAAAAGGTTCAGATCGATGCCGAAGTTACAAATCTCGAAAAAAAAGCTAATAGAAGAAAATCTCACCGCAAGACCGACCGACGCGGACAAAAGCTCATCGGCCTCTTGATGAATGCAGTGGAAACTCACCTACGATTTTCGTTTTCGGAAATGGCATCCTTTTGGTATATAGATAAAAGAAACATTATATTCCATATTTTTCTTTTATTTGTAGTAACTTAACATTTCTGGTGTGATGGGTCCTCACCCAATTCGGGGGCTCTCTGAGGTCGTCAGGTGCAATGACGAGGTCACTTCGTTACTGTTCATAGAACTCAACGTTGAGGCAATGTCTTTATAGAAAAAGACGTGTATATCCCTTTGTTAATTGTTCCCATTCTGCAAAACTGTGAACTTCTGCTTCTTCATTCATTTTGGTGTCTGCAATATACGAATACTGTATAAATCTCCGTTTGCGTTCCCCACAGGGCCCCCAGAGTAGAGCCGCAAATACTAAAGTTAAAAGCTTGATCGTATAATTCTTGAGTTGGTTTATCTCAGCTTTTGTCAGTTTTTGGGTAAACTTTTCTCCCGTGAGCCTCTCGGTGTTGCGCTGTTCTCCGGCGGAGAAAAGCTCACCGGAAATCCTGTGGATGCGGAGAAGAGCTCACCAGACTTTGGATAGCTGCGGAGAAAAGCTCACCTTTACAAACCGTTTTAACATTATTTCTTCGCAGCTTTCGATATTTCATCGAACTCTGTTATATCAAAGTCATTTAAATGAACGCCATGTAATTGAACCCAAGAGGCCATTTGCTATATTACCCAAGCATCAAAGAGAATGCAGGGATCGGTGTTCCACGCGCCACACGCGCACGTCTTCCCCGTATAAAAGGTTCGAAGTAAATAACCGAAATAAAGCATTGAGGAACGCGCGTGCAAGATGCCATTTGTTTTAGGTATTTGTTTTAGAAAAGTTACTACTGCTGAGGCCAGCACGTGCGGTGCATGCAACACCAATCCCTGCATTATCCTTGATGTTAGGGTAATATAGCAGTAGGTCTATTTCATCGAAGCCGTTTCGTAGAACACCGTTTTATCGAACATCATGTTTTCTGGCCAGATCGGTTCTCGTTTTTGTAAATTGTGTTTTTTCTTTGCATTCAAAGGATAAAGATAATGTCATGAATGACAAATGATGAGGTGGTGAATAACTGAATAAACTAAACGTTTAATTGGGCGAACCAAATAGAAGGTTAGCGTCGCAGGCGTCGATGTAGGCGAAACAGCAGGATCGGGACTGACTCCGGTTCTCCACGCGGAGCTCGTTACGTACAAGCGTGGGCTTCTGGAACAACCGGCGTAGAAGGTTCGGCGCGTAGAACATTCTAACCTCGAATAAGCAACAGGGTTCTAGAATTCACCAGAACGCGACATTACAGAAACAATAAAAAGGGTGTATCCGCGGCCAGGCATCGAACCTCGGCTACTTGCGTGGAAGATAAGCACGGTAACCGTTAGGCCACGGGCGCGCTGCCTAGTTGGCTAGCTGCGCACGCGGTAATATTATGTTCTGTTTTTTTTTTTTTTTTTTTTTTTTGCTTTGTAGTAAACAATGACTTCATTCGGTTATGTGGACTAAGACGAACTTGACACCTTTTGGGGGCCAGGAGTCGTCTGGTGCCGAGACGGAGGTCACATTGCTGCTTTCCGCAGTACTCAACATTGAGGCGATGTCCTGTCTCCATGTAAAAGTTAAGAAAAAAAAAGCGTTCCCCACTTTTTTATGTGTTCGCGTTCCGCAAAACTGTAGATTCGCCTGCCTTATCCCCATTTTTTTTTTAGAAAGTAAGCTGTTCTTCTGGGGCTGAACGAGAACACTTGGTTTTACAAATATACGAACACGCAAAAAGCGTGCGAGCGCTGAGCAAAGTGCGGACGTGAGTTTTAAATATAAACACCGCAGTACGAACAATAATAAAATATTTCGTAAATGAGCTTTTCTCCGCATATGTCGATTTTGCAGTGAGCATTTCACTGGTGAGCTTCTCTCCGGTGAGCTTTTCTCCGCCGCCCGTTCTCCGGTGAGATTTTCTGTCCGCCGCTCAACAGTAACAGCCGACCAAGGGCTCATCGCTGCCAAGACAGTGCAATCGACGAACACCATAATAAAAGATGTGCGTGTTCTTGTCTAATACATTCGCCTCTATTTGATAAAATACTGAATCAAGAGTGTGTTGGTTCGGGTCAAACAAAGAATCTTCAGCGCGACTTTCACAATTTCCAAATAGCAACGTGTGAAGCCTACTTCCGAAAAGCTTGTTCTGTTTTTATCTTTACTGAATTTTTTTCGCAATGTGTGTTTTATTTGGGTAGAAATCCGCCTCCACAAGTTGATATGCAAAGCGAATGTCGAAATTAAAACAAAATCGACGAACTCACGTATGTTTCTTCCACATTTAAAATAAGTAAACATTTTAAATGCATCTCTGCAGAATATTTGAAATCGGCAGATCAAATCACCTATCCTATTTTGAACAGAAAGAAGTGGTAAGACAGTATCTACTCTTTGACCCTTCGGTAGCTTTTCTCTGCCTGCATTTGCTAACTTCAGGCCTCACGCAAGATCCGCTTGAAGCGTGAAATCTTTCACTCCCATTTTCTTGACCCAAAATGCCAACAAAGAATGAAACATCCTCCCAAGGACGCGCTCGGGCGATGGACAACCTACTACTCACTATCGCGATAACCCGCAAAATATCTTCGCCCCCCAAACAAAAAAAACAAAAAAAAATATCTGTTTCGTGAGGCACTCTTCCTCAGAATCCCGACTGTCAACCCAACGACCTTGAAGATGCAAGTCGTCCGGGACGCAATAACACATTGCGCAATTTTAAGAGCAAGTATTGCGGACACTATCATAGGTGGCGCCACCTGACAGCTGGATTTTTTGACGTTTTGATTGGTTACAAACTTAGTTAAATTTTATTAAAATGAGAATCTCTGGAAAAAAGATATTGTAAGAGATGTATTCAAAAAGTCCTGTCTTGAATATTGTCGAGCCTAAATTTGTGTTTAGGCCTCGGTTTATTTTTAAATGCTTATGAAGCACGGAACGAAAAAAAAAGGCTTTTTCAAGCATCTTTAAGTTCCCGTAAAACATTTTAAACTTAAAAATTGGAAAATGTAGCGCAGCAATATTACTCACTTTTTTTTATTATCTTTCTAATAAAACCAATTCCAAGTCACTCCGTTCGGTGGTTCTTGAGAAAAAAATACTAAAAAGTTGCCATTGGAATTGCATTGGGCTCGGGAGGTGCGATATCCTCTTAAGAACGTTCAGGTGCAATAGCCCGAGACGTTGGAGTTGAGCAATCGGAAAATCATTTTGAGACATCTTTAGAGGTTCAGCCTTCTGTCCCTCCACACCAGTATCGAAGGCTGCTAGGATATTAGTTCAGGCTAAGCCCTGTGTCTTTCAATCAGTGAACACTCGAGCCGTTCCACCTGACCTTGTTATTTCATAACAGATGTGTTGGAAAATGGAATGCACACATGTCCAACTTTCGGGGACACGGCAGTTTAGTTCCAGATTTTAGCGACACGTGGCGTATCGACCTTTACGCATTTTCAAATTGTAGTTTCGCGCGTCGATCACAATCTCGCCCTTCTTTAACATCCCTCCCCTCGCCGTCCTGCTACGGTCCGCCGGGGACCTCCTCTCCTTCTTGCGCCTTCAGTCTGCTCCTGCGCCCGCTTGCTGCGTCATGTGCAAAAAACGTTAAAGAGACAAAAAAAAAAAAGTCCGCTTATCGCGGACAATAGGCGCAACGATCGTGGAACAAAAAGAAAGGATAGAAAAGACGCGGAGAAGATAAAAACTTCGCTAAGAAACCAGATTCATTCGAGACGCCTATTTCACTGTTGTTTCTAACCATGTCAGGAAGGTACGGAAAACACGCGTTCAAAATCAATCGCTGTGGGTATTCAGTTGTAGGTCTACGCCTTTTGTGCGCGGCTTGTCCTGGCACTGTGGATTGTCCAATTTTCACCGTTCATCCTCCTTCATTGTCTCCCCCCAAGCTGACTCCTCGGCGTTTATTTAGTGTGCTTTAGAGCAAAAACAGAAATGAATATTCAGGGGCAAAATTCATTCAGCGTACCCGCTAAGCAGGCGTGGAGGCATAAAATAATAAAATATGAGAAAGAACCAACGTAGCTTTATTAAACAAATGTAAGGACGCAAATGAGCTAATGTACATTAAACATGATTAAAAAAAACGAGATTGCAGGTAACGACACACACACTCAGAAGTCTCAAACACAGCTGAAGTTTTATTTTCCAAAACCTGGTTAAATAGGAAGAAAACGAACGAATAAGGGGAAGGAAAAAACCTCTTTCCACAAATGTACATTCCGACTGTATAAGAATTGTATCCCATTATGGGATGTGACATCAGTGGAAGAAAGGGAAAAAGATGACCACAAACGTTTCATAAAGGAATCGCTCGCAAGACTACGTCACGGAAACGCTATTAATAAGCCTTGGTTTTGTATACCGTACATCTTGGGTGATGTCGCGGAGGCCGTCGTTGTCCTGGCGACCAACGGAATGTACATTTGTGGAAAGAGCTGTTCTTGGGGGTCTTCCCTTCCCCTTATTCATTCGTTTTTGTTTTCCTATTTATCCAGGTTTTGTAAAAAAAAAAAAAATTCAGCTGTGTTTGAAACCTTTGAGTGTGCGTATACAATATTATAAAAATGGGTGATTACTCATTTCTGAGGAATTAGTAAATATGCCAAATGAACTTCAAGAATATTACAAAAAAGGACACTTATTTTTAATGAAGTGACGAATTCTAATTGGGCTAATTTGCAACGTGTAAGGCACAATCCGCAAAGCTAACAAACATTTTAAAAAATCGGTGAGCTTTTTTCCGCATCCGCTCAAATGCCGGCGAGCTTTCCTCCGCATCTACCGGTTTTGCGGTGAGCTTTTCTCCGGTGAGCTTTTTCCCGCCGCCCCTGAACGGGACGCAGCAGATATCGTAGTGGGCAACATAGGTTAGCAGCAAAGGGCCATAGCTGATAGCGGAGCGGACCCCATATGGACAGCGGAGCGTGTCGTAGAGGGGTATTGGAGCGGACCGCATCGGAAAGGGAAGCTGACAGTAGCATCGTCTTAAAAATGTCGTCGTAGCGTATAAAAAGGCACCACGAAGTCTCAAGAACACCGTCATGTGCGCCATGAACTAACGACGCAGTTTGTAAAATGCGTCGCGCTGTGCGCGAATGCGTCGGCATACGAGACGTTTGGGGGATAGATCAAAGGGGCGCCTTCAATTTCCTAAGTGCATCTTTTTTTTTCTTTTTCTTTTTTTTAATTGGCCGCATCTTTGGCGACCTCCAACCATATTGGCGGCGTGTGCAAACTACAGGGGGCGTTGCTCTAGCTATCATCGTTTGTGACGTCACGGGTAGGACAGACTGGGACAGACCGCGCAGATCTTGGATTCCTTGGCTCGCCAGCTCGCTTCCTGCGCTGTTTGGGTAACACGCGGCAAAGCCGGTTTCACGCGTTGTGTTTATTTGGCGAAGCCATATTTGCATTAGGACATTTTACCAAAGTTTGAAACCGAACGTGGCACGCGTAGTCGTGCCAACAAACATTTTGAGCGCTGAGGTGTCGAAGCGCTCAGAAGGTGGTGTGCTGTTCTCTACCCCAGTACAAAGAGCTTGATGATGAAAATAGAATATCCTGCACTTTATTCTACTACAACCTCTACCACGGCAAGTAGGGTGTATTTTTGATTATGATTCGGACAAAATGAAACTAAGAAAGGAATGTCTCATCAAATTGAAAATAGTGAAGCGAAACTCGAGAACCACTTGCGTGTGTACTAAATACTTCTGTGAAAGCGACTCCGTGTATGCTGATGGTTCCAATGTGTTCTCTGAATACTGGTCTCTTATTAGTTCCGAGTTTATTCCTTTTTTAAATTTTGTAAACCAGTAAACGAACATTTCCTTAGAATAACTGACATGAACAAGCAGTGTCTGGCTTCCGGAGTCGTTTCAACTAAATTCCTGCTTATTCACCCGGTCGATGCGAAACGTGCGAGACCCCCTCGCGATCGACGCCTTCAATCTAGTAAGTTGGTGACACTTCAGCGTCCCAAAAAGTTAGGAATGCACCTGCTATGAATTGCTACCGTGTGTTTGTTTAAAATTTGCGGACCCAAATGCGCATAATACGTGATGCGCTTCTCAGCGAGAAGTTTTAAATTTGTAAGCAATTCTTAATAAAATATAGGATAGAACAAATTAATCAATCACCTGAATTTGCCGGGCTATGGCCGACAATTTAGCAATTTATGAAAATGCCTGCTTTTCTTTCGAGAAAAATTCCCGATGCGACCAACTTTTTTGCCACGTATTCGATTCGGGAGGAGTTAAGCCTCAGTTGCTAACGAGCATTTGCTCGGCAGCAACTGTCTAGTCACACTTGGATGGAAACGTTGGTACCGGCCATCTCAATGTAGCTAGAACAAGTGTGCAGCGCTTTGTAACACAACTGTGTGCGCGTGCATAGCTAAGAACAGCACGTCATTTACTCGGGTGAATGCAAAACCGTTTTCTACAGCAGCCTCCAAGATCAAAAGAAAAAAAAAAGAAAACAAGAATCAGAGAGGCTGTGAATAGCCCTGACGCACTCCGCGCAAGCTGTAATGTGGAGCTCGAGGCTTGTTATTGAACATTTTTAAGATTTTTCTCATTTCTAATATCTAATTATATTTTCTAATATAAAAAAAAAAAACTTCGAGGCGCCTCCCTGTTATTTTCTTTAGAAAGATCACTCACGAAAACGTTATACACGTTTTGTTTTTCTTTAAGAAATAAACCGTTTTAATTGGCATAGATGCGTACTATAACTTATCTTCTACGTGCTTTCACATAGCACGTCGTCTGCTCGCATCCTACCAGCCGCGTCACAGGAGGGCGCCCGCGAGGTGGCGCCACCAAAACATCTTGTCGCCAATACGGCTACCGCCTTATAATGTTCCCAAACAGTATGGTCCCGGACAAACTGGTCCCGGACAAAGTGGTCCCGGAAAGGGTGGCCCCAAGTGCTAACCCGAAAGAAAAAAAATGGTCCCAGTCAAAATTCCTTATTGTCTGCCTGAACTTCGCCGTTTTGTTTTGTTTGTTTTTTTAGTGTATCTATGTAGTTCCCCCGCATTGATCATTTCTTACTGAGCATCTGAATACGGTATTACAAAACAGATGTGAATTCCGAGACACTAGAGACGTTTCAGCTTAGTTATTAAATTTTAAACGCTGAAAGCATGTTGCTGGATGAAGCTGGAGGAAACAATCATAGCCACATGTTGAGGAGCAAGTATAGCAGGCATAATGTAACTAATATCTACAAGAGCACGCAACACAAACATTCTACCATTCCTACTGCTTTCTATAGACTCATTCAGCGTGTAACTAACTTTAATGTATACACATTTATACCGAAAAATACACACCCTTCATTGAATAGGGCAAATCCAGACATTGAATCGGAGGTCCTTCCATTCAATGAGGTGATATGTGTGGGGATCGGTGCATACTGCTTACCCACAAAAAGATCAAGAAATGCACTTAATACCCCTGTCAGACGGGAAAGTAAATGTCATTTTGGTCGAATGTCATTCACCGCTGAGCGAATCAGCTCGTGATCCTGATTCTGCAGGCGGCGCGTGCACGCTCAGCGTGGCGTATTAAGCACGCGGATTGGCCGAGCTGTAATGTCATTTTGCTTAAATGTCATTTAACTTGCCCGTCTGACAGGGGTATTAGCCTTCGACTGACTCGCGAGCTAATCGGGAGCTCGCGCTTGTGCCCGCGGTGCGAACCTGATCTTCACTGCCAACGTCAGCACGCAGATTGTTGCCCGCTTGCCACACACTTCACCGAACGCAGTTTTATCGAATCGATTTACAACATTTGGTCAAATGTCGTGAAGGCTGGCTTTTTTTCCGATGTTAGAAAGTTAACTAGTAGACCTTGATTTTATTTTAATCACCATAAATAATTGATTTCGATGGTAAATTTTTCATCACATCTTTGATGAAATGCGAGACATAAGTAGAGTGGGCATGTGACTCATTGAAAGCCATGGTCGAAGAAACGCTCATAAAAGTTTTATAAAATATACGAAAAGGCACTTGAGTACAATAAACGATACATTACATGTGTGACCTGTAATCCTAACTTTGGGGCGTGGAGAGAGCAGAGTATTTTGTTGATACGACAACAATCTCCAGTGAGCTTGAGGTTACCAGCTGACGCCGTAAAACCTGAAGCAAGAACGTTTGCACACAGGAACTGTGGGACGGCGCGTCCGTAACAACATTTTTCAATTGTGCGAAAATTAATTATATGGCTATATTTTTTTTTTAAATTGTTTTAAGTACCGTCGTACTTTTGAAACATTTGCATGTATGCCCTTATAGGGGCTTGTGATGTACAAATATGAATGTATTTTATTTACCAGACATTCCAGACCTTTTTTGTTTAACTATCGCAAATATGTTGTTGCAACACTAAACATTCATACCTTTTTACATTAATTTATTTAGTGTAATATTCTAAAATACAGCAAATCTAAGTTTTAATTTTGCAGAAATAATTGTAGTGGTAAAAATATTTTCTCTCTTTGGAGAGACTCTGGTAGCTAGAAATATCAATACTAAAAAGAATACAGTATTTGCCTGACCCCTTCTTGGCCAGATGCGGGTTTGTGAGTGCTTCGCTGTGCACTTGCCCTGATGGTCATTTCTGAATGAGCTTAATTGCCCAGTACTGATACCGAAATAATAAGTTAATTGGTTGAAGAATTAAGAATTTTATTAGAGTCATCTGTGAGTCACTCATTGCATTATCATAAAAGACACCTAAAGACTCAAGCTTTACGTAAATGATTACTGTCGCTACATGCTTTCTATGTGTAGGTGCGCTTCTTTTTTTTGCGACAACTTGGCGATATCAAAATAAAAACTAGCGTCGCCTACAGTGTTATTAAACGGCCCTACGCTCGCAGTGTACGCGCCACTGATTTGCCATAGCAGCGATTGCTACGAGTCAAATGCTCAAAATTGGCAAGAAGGCAGTCCGCGAATAATAAATACATTTTAATCTTGTTTCTGTCTATCTGTACTGTCCATTTCTCGAGTCAGGCAGAAGCGTGTGACCCTCCTCGGAAATTATAGTGCGAGCATGGAAAAAGAGAAAACGGAAAACAATGGCGAGAAGGTTAACCTGAGAGGTTAGTCACGGCTTGCTACTTTGTACAGGGGAGCAAACAATGAAAGTAGCGATGAAAACGACGCTAGCATTATTCCTTTGCCATGAAACACCCTTCGTGCTGTAGTTGTCGTTCTATATAGCCAATCCAGCGAAGGCGATGAGCATGACTTAGGGGTCACCAAAACAAATCAAAAATAAAATCTTTCTGAGACCCTGTGTACTGCTCGCTTGGCAACAGGAAAATCTCACTCCGGTAGTCGTCCTCAAAACTAATTTTGACGAAGACGTCATCGGCATTCTTTTGCGTTCTGTCATTAGCAACAAAATAACTTCTGCTTAGTCGTATCATATGATCAAATTTTTTTCCCAAAAAATCCTATTCTTAAGTACTCGCGTGCAGATTGTTCTTTATCTTGTCATAAAACATAATTAAATTGTATAAAATGGAAAGTGTAGGACGAAATAGTAGTCTACCTGAAGCGAGGAGAAGCTTTACGTTTTGAGGGGAGAGGAGGGGTGGTAAAAAAAATGGGATGAGGACGATTCGTGAAATGCGCACTTGTCGCAGGCCGACTGGTGACAGGATAATTCGCCACAAAGGAACGTTCGTCATAGGGCGACTCGTCTAAAGGACAGTTGGTCACATTGACAGCGCAGGGAAGGATATAATAATCTACAAATCACAATTTTCAGTAACCAGCTATGTTCTCTGACGAGTGTGCAGTTAGAACAATAGAATAGGATGCTTTATTAAAACGTAATATGCATGTAAATGTATGCAATGTCGGAGGATGTGCATAATCGTTCGAGCATGCATAGATACCACGTAATATTTGTTTCAGGTTGCTAGAAATAATGTAGATGTACAAATATATTTCGAATCGAAAATGCTTGGGAAAGAAACTTTACCATTCCGATATAAGAAGTCCAGGACTTCAAAACGCAGTGTTTCGAGTCACTGCACTTGGCTGTCAACCTGGCGGGTGTTGTCATACTGTCCAGCAATGAATTTCTGCCTGTTGCAGTCTTTGTGTCTATTTTATTTTTAACGCGGCTGTAGAGTCCCGTTAACACGCTTGCAACCGAGTAGGACCGACCGAGACAGACTGACTTTTAAGCCTCTTGCGACGGCGTAGGAGCTCCGCAGTAGGCCATCCGGTTCTACGACGACACAAGAGGTTTAAAAAACCGGCCTTGTCTCGGTCGGTCCTACTCGGTTGCAAGTGTGTGAACTGGCCTTAAACGTTTCTGCCACCTTCAGCCTGTGAGATCTTCATTTCACCGATGTATAAGTGGCAACGAAGTGGGCATTTCAAACTCGGCGACTTCCCTAACGGCCAAAGAAGTGCCCGACCAAATGTTATGCGGAGTTTTACGATTTCCCATTGTAACATAAACAAGTGATTAAAAAGCAAATATTTCAATGCTAAAAGTAGAACAGGTTTTGGCACACACCTGCTGGTTAGACGCCTTTATGTAGATCTCGGTTGGGTCCACCCAATATCTTTTGCGGCAACTCCAATACAACAGTGCGTTGTCCTCCTGCTATATGTACTTACACAGAAACCCGCGCGAGTCAGCATCGCTCCACCTTTCTCTGTCGTGACCACTTCTATTTTCTGGGAATGACACAACACTTGTTCACTCTCGATCACAACGCTCTCGATCACAACACTTGTTCACTCTTGATCACAACACTTCTTCACCCTCGACCAACCATGATGACCTTGGGTCAACCTAGCCTATTTGGGCCAACCTAAAATATGTTTTTGTTATATTTGGGTCAACCTTGACAGGTTGACCCGAATAGAACAAAAACATATTTTAGGGTATGAACCATTGTGCGACGGGTTGCCCCGTGACGAATCATACTATGACCAATGTTCCGCTGTGACCAACGGGCCTGTTACCAGTCGTCCTGTTGCGAATCGCCATGTGACATATGGACCGTATCCTTAAAGGATCACTCAAGCGGTTTTTGGGGAAGCTACTTTTTGGTGCGATGGCGTTAAGGAAGTGTCAGTGAATGAGTATCTTCAGTTTTAGAAGCCAGAACCGCCTATTAATCACGCAGGAATAAAATGCGTGCGGATTCTTTTCTGTTCCTGCGCCGACCAATGAAATTATCGTATGTTTGAAAATTGTGGCGGCCTTTGTAAAGTTTCGCTAAAGAAACAATTTTCAGTTCATTTAGATATGTTGTGCATGATAATTTCACAAGACGTAAAATAGTTCTTGCTTAGAATACGCGATACTGCAATTATCGTTTCACAAACAAGAGACTCCGTTTTCTCCTTGCCTTCCTCCGCGGGGGGTGAACTTCCCGTTCCCCCGGGATGCGCACGTATCTGCGCGCGTTACATGCGGGTCGTGCCGGTCGCGGCTCGCGGGCCGGCTCCTTTTATCCGCAAACGTGGCGTCGGTGGTGAACGTCGACGTGGACTGCGTGGTGAAAGCTCATCGCTCCGCGTAAAAGCGCTATCCTTGACTGTGAATGTTCGTCGTGTGTCGCTATGATAACCCAGCACGGACTAGAAGGGAAGATCCACCTACTCGTGCGGCGATGTCGTGGCGGCACTCTCAAGACAACAGAAACGCCCGTGCCGTCGTGTTTGTTTACTTCGGGTATAGGGGTGCTTTCTAAGCATTTGTGTCCACGAACATCGCCCGTATTTCTTATTTGGCGCATTTCATGCGTGTGCTCAAGTATTACTGGTGCGTACCGTATAAAGGATGCGAATTTTCACGCGTTTTCATCACCGGAGAAAAGTGATTAGTGTTAGCAATCCTGAACGCTCGTAACATCTATCTGTGATCACGAAATCATATTTCTACGTTGCTATATCGCTGCTAAGATTACATCGTTTTTTATAATCATAGAAAAGGCGTGTGGCGATATTTGTACTATTGGCAATGTCGTGTATTAGAGTCGTGATCGTCCAAGACGGCGTACTGCATCTTTTTCTTTTCTTTTTTTCATCCACTGTACCCTGCAAGCCTATCAAGAAAAAAATAATAATAAAGCTTTAGGCTATAGAAAACTGTCTGTCTATATTCTGTTACGGCATTGAGTAGCAGTGCGTTCCCTTTTTAGAGGCGCCGCTGAAACAGCTGACGGCGGCGTATAGAAGCGTTCGGCGTGCTGACGACCCGCTGCGCTTGTTGCAGTGGTTGCAGGTGTGTGTACGCGCGGCGCAGAGCGGTCGCTCCGGTCGCTCCGGTTGCAACGGACGCAGTCGTAGGTACGCGCTCGTTGCACATGTCTGAACTAGCCTTCCCCCCGTCCTCCCGAGGCGAAAGTCAACGTGGCGACATCGTTTGACATCACGTACCAGAGGTGACGCTGCGATGTCAAACGTTGGTTTGGTTACGACTTGCCCCAACCGCAAATCGAAGAACGCCCGAAAAGGTCTGCGTTTCGTCGTCCTCGGAACCCGAACACGACTCCGAAGCGCTGCTATCGTCCACATCACACGTCGGAGTGGCGTCATAGGAAATCATCCCCAGGTCGGCTGTCCGCCGAAGAATTTCAACCTCTAACGGCGTCAGGTCCTCGAGCGTAGAGAACTCCGCCATGGTCGAAGCTCGAATGACAAAGAAGTTCGGCCGATGCGGCTACCTTGGGAACACTGCGCGACGGAACGTCGTCCAACGCCATTGGCCCGAGATCCTTTTGATAAGCGTGCGATGACCAATGAGAGTGGTTTCGTTTTCGGATGGATCATCACCGTATGACTATACGTTTTGGTTTTCAGGCATACTTCGGGCGTCTAAATTTAGCTGTCATCAAATATATAGCTGCAGGAAAAAATTGAAAGCCGTTTACAACTCCCTGTAACGCCGAATTAGAGCGCAGCTCTTGAGGAGGAGGAGGGTAGGGTACCGGGGGGGTGGGTCAAGTGACCACGGAAGGGGGGGGGGGGGGGGGTTACGTGACCTCGGGGGTCGCGTGACCTGGGGGTCACGTGACCTCGGGGGGGGGGGGTAACGTGACCTGGGTGGGTCACGTGACGATGACGATGACGTCATCAGTGACGTCACTGATGATGTCATCAGTGACGATGCGGATGCCGATGACGTCATCAGTGACGTCACTGATGAAGTCACCAGTGATGATGACGATGCGGATGCCGATGACGTCATCAGTGACGTCACTGATGACGTCATCAGTGACAATGACGATGCGGATGCCAAAGACGTCATCAGTGACGTCACGCGTCCCATAATGCACCGCGCGGTTACGCCGACGGCGACGCCGCTCAAGCCGGAAACGGGCGCTGTCAGGTTCGTTCGGGAAGGTGAGAGAGAATCATGGGAACCAGAGCCAGCGGGAGAACTCGAACGTACTTTACTGTAAGAAGAAAGAAAAAAAAATGGAAAGAAAAAAAAAACAGGAATATGATCAAGCGTCGGATAAATGAAATAGATCTTGCATTCAAGGTAAAGATATGTACAGTCAACCAAAATAGTCATCACTTTGCATAGTCACCATGGGATGAAGCGGGTGGATCGTCGTTGGGCGGATCGTCGGAGAATGATGCCCGGCTCGCTGGTGCCCTTCGGACCAAGATGACGATACTGAGCGCGGTGATCCAAGCCTGAACATGGTTAAAATTGCGCACAGACAGAAAGGAACAGAAAAGAGGGAAGAGAGAAGAGACAAGCGCAACGCTTGTCTCTTCTCTCTTCCCTCTTTTCTGTTCCTTTCTGTCTGTGCGCAATTTTAACCATGTTCAATCATTACCAACTCGCCCAACTAACCACTTTACTTGATCCAAGCCTGGTGGAGTCGATTGCGAGGACGGGACGTAGCCGACCGGTTCAAACCTGGCGGAGTCGATTTCGAGGACGGGACATAGCCGACCCGAGCTCCGCAGCCCCAGAAGACAGCCGTTTAATCTCGCGCCTCGTCGGATTCCTTCGAACCCTGCTCGCACCTCTTCATCCTTCTTCTTTTTTCGCGCCGCTGAAAATCTCTTCTTTATTCCTTTTCTTTTTCATTGTCTTATAAACCATGACAGGCGCCTAAGAGCTGCGCTCTAAAAAACAATTGCGGTGGCTTAGCTCGGCTATGCCAGGATATACGTAGCGTGAGCTTATGCGCACAAAATGAGAGCCGCTATCAAGCGGCTCCGGTGCAGCGTCAGACTTGGCTACTGCGCAGCGGAGGCGCACAGCTGGGCACACGGCGGCGCCAGTGCGTCTGCCGCGGCTATGACGTCACTCCTCTGTAATGTGCAGACCGGCGAGGCGCGCGCGGTGACGGCAGAACGCGCGACGGTGGCGGCTCCGGTGCGCCAGTTGTGCGCCGTGTGACGTCACAGCTCCTCGCGCTTGCGCAGCACGGTTGTTTGGGAGCCACGCGAAACTGCTCAACCTCGGCCAGTTTAGCTCACGCTACAAAAGAGTGAAGACTGTACATGGGTCATTCCACGTGAAACGTCCCAGACGTGGCGCTCGACCACCTCCGATTTCTAAAAAAACAATTCATGGGCTTCGGCCACAATGTCCGTAGCCATACCCTAAAATAGTTTTGACGAAAAAAAACTTGTGATGACGTGAGCGCGATTTTAATTTTTGAAAACAGCGTGAAACTAGGCATCACTCAATAATTTACGAAAAATCAACTTTTTTATGAAACACCCAACAATATTTTTTCTTAAATTTTCACGGTTGTCGACTTACAATGTGGTTGGGTTTGTGCAGTTTTCTTTAATTTAATTATTTTTTTTAAATACATAATTTTATTCAAAAATAAGCATTTTTGTCCTTTTATTAAAAATATATATAATTGCTCCCGGGACCTAATATAACTTTTGGCTGGCTGCCCTTTAGGTATATAACCTATAAAAATATTTTAAGGGGGATTCAACCGCTATTTATTTGTACCCTTTTCCTCATAGATGGCGCAGAATTTTTCCGGAACAAACGAGTTGCACGTTCGCAGCTGCGCATGCAGGTCGGGCGCTCGAGGTGGGCTCGGGCCACGGGCTGTTCGCCGCCGATCTCGAGCTAGATCTTTTTCGCTCTGCGTCCGCCGCTGCAGGAAGCGGCCAACAGGCGGCGTGAGATACGAGCCAGTACATACGTAGATTATAGTGGCTTACAAAACGTAGAATAAGCTCTGATTTCTGAATGAATTCGAAGTTCCATCCACGTTCGAAATTATCGAAAGCACAAGGTGCGGCGTTGCGGCCATTTGGACCACCACATTTAACATGCAAACGCTGTTTTGCAAAAATATATACATACATATATATATATATATATATATATATATATATATATATATATATATATATATATATATATATATATATATATAACCTAATTTAAAGCTAGAAAACAAAAAAAAAAGAAATAAAGTGGCAGTTTTGCACTTCCTAAGTCCTATATAGACCCTTTCCGAAATTCAGTCTGGCCACTTTGATCACTATCATCATCTGTAGAACGGCATCTGTGCCATACGAATGGCGGCCTTCTAGTGACTGATAAAGGAAGACGTTGAAGATGCTCCTAAGCGAATGTTTCGAGGCCTGTACATTCAGGGGGTCAGTACGACGCGATGTAGGTCGCGTCGTACGGGTCAGTACGACGGGTCAATACTGACGTGTCAGTACGACGCGACGACGGGACGAACACAAGAGCTACGTAAGCGTTTATTTCTAATAACTCAGATTCAGCCAATCTGTGGGCGGTACACAATCGGCTTTGAAGCACTTTGGTGTATTTGAATTTTTTCGAGGCATCCGAGTGGGTTGTAGCTTTGTTCAGAATGCGGGTTCTTGGTCACCATCGAACTGAGAGTGATTGAGAAAGAACTCACACTGAACAATTCCTCGCGTGCCGTTGACTTGCGAAAGTGACGGTACCGATACAAGTTTATTTCCGCCATTGATATGGCAAAACCTAAACTGCTTTACAAACCACCAGATGGCACTGAATTTCGGAAAGGGTCTATTGGCCTGCTCTTTGTCTGAATACTGGTTTGCAAACCCGCACCCAGGATGTGTGGAGTAAAGCCCATCTATCCTGGGAAAAGTGACGCCAATCATTTTTGTAGAAATGCTCGAGACACTTGCCGCGCGACACTTCTGGGAAGAACTAGAGCCACTAAATGAGCTGCGTTTGGAGTATCGGCACTCTGTTTCCCAACATTGTTGTGGGTACCGACATTTTGGTGCTTGTGCAGAGTAGACGCAACTGCCAATCATCATGATTCAAAAGTGCGACTTCCTCAGCATTATATTCGGTGTTAGGAAGCTCATATAATATTACTTTGCTCTGTCGCGAAGAATTTAAACATTTGTGTAGGACGGAAAAGCGTTCCCTGTGATTTCAGATATATCTTCAGATAACTAGCAACCATGATTTTAAGCCATAATATGAACAAGTGTCGTTACTCTGAAGCGTAGCTTATTTAGTGGCACTATATATAAAAGAGCATGGCGTCTGAAATGTAGCTCAGTGCTGCGCTGTTCCGCCATGATCTTCCCTAGTGCCACTAAATAACCTACGCTTCAGGGTAACGACAACTGTCCATATTGCTGCTTAAAATCATGGCTGCCAGTTATATGAAAATTTATCTGAAATCACAGGAAACGCTTTTACGTCCTCCACAAATGTTTAAACGCTTAGCGACAGAGCAAAGCAATATTACATGAGCTTCCTAACACCAAATCAAATGCCGAGGAAGTCTCACTTTTGAATCCTGACGATCGGCAGTTGCGTCTGCTCTGTACAAGCATCAAGATGGCGGCGCCCACAGCAATATTGGGGAACAGAGTGCCGACCCTAAGCATAGCTCATTTAGTGGCGTGGTCCACACTTCTTCGTGGCAAGGTTCACACTTCTGCACGTCCAGAGGTGTGGACCTCGTCGAAGATGTCCACACTTCTGCGCGTCGAGTCAAAAGCAACAAGAAGCAACCGTTTCCCACCCGTGAACTGTATCAAGGAGTTCTCTGTCCAAGCAAGTGGCGCGGCTCTACGACTCGTCAGCGCCACAAGCGCGTGCAGGGACACGCCCGTGTCCCTCTAGAGCGACAGACAGAAACAAAAGACAGCGACAAGCCTCAAACCCATGCAGCATGATCGCGATGGTACCTTTGGCAGGCGTTTAGTCGTTCGGTGCTCGTGAAGTAAGCACGAGCGATTGCAAGCCTGCCAAAGATACCCTCGCGTGCATGATGCTCGTGTTTGAGCGTAGCTTCCCTTATTCCAGAAAGCCTTTAAAATCGCGAAAGACTATGGTTTGAGGCTTGTCGCTGTCGTTTGTTTCTGTCTGTCGCTCTATAGTTGATTGCAAGCTAAGAAAAAACCGGAAATGCCTCTCAGAGGAAAATGTATCCCTACGCCGAGAAACGCCAGCCAATCGTTTTCATGACGTCACGATTCCGTGGACCAATCGCGATCCTTTTGAAAAAAAAAAAAAGCTCAACATGGCTGCTGGCCTTAGCAACGCGACGCTAGTTTCTCGTGACAATTATTCTGCTTTTTTGCACCGTGTTTTACGTGCCCGAGGTTACGCCAGGAAATCTTAATTGTATCGGCTTGCGTTTGCAGCAGTTTTTGCGCGACAACGTGAGAATCCAGCGACGCTATCGCCAACGAAAATTTCGAAGCGGGCGCGAGGCTTAGCACTGCTGAGAGGTGAGAAGCTACGCCGGACGTCGTCTGCTTCGTTGGATTTCTGTCGCCTCTGCCCCACGTTGCTACTCAACATAGTACCGGCACCGCTGCTTCAATTCGCTGTGGTTTCCGCGGGGTGAGCTGGGATTGCCGTGCACCTCAGTGGGATCCATGACGGAAGACAAAGAGAGCGGGGCGTAGGGTGCCTACATGTCTGTCTATCTCACACACTAAACATCGTAACACCCTTATGGGTGTAAATGGCTTGTCCTATAACTAACACCCATATAGGTGTAGCAAAACGCCCTAAGAAAAGGGCGTTATACCTAACACCCCTAAAGGAGGGTGTTTTTCCCGAACACCCTTAAATAAAGGTGTGATTGCACAGTACACCGTTTTATTAGGGTGTTACGACTGCGCAGTACGCCCTCTAAATTGGGTGTACCGCCGCCAGAAAGGTAAGTAAAAAAAACGCAATGACCAACACCCATAAGATAGGGTGTATTAACCCAAAAGACTACAGGAAGAAATGACTGCGAATGAGTCGAAACATGCCTGGTTCACTTTTTATTTTTCGATCAAGATTCTACTAGGTTCTACTAAATTCTCTTCAGACGATTGCAAGGAGGTCATCTGGCCGCAGCCATGTCTCTGCTTACTACGTTCACAAAGACGGAACGACCGGAAGTTACTTGGGACGCAAGCGGCAGTTCATGTTTGTAAACAGTAAAATGGTCTATTGAGACGGAAGCAGGACTACAATCAGAAGCATGCATGCAGAGTACTTACATATAAGAGAGCGATCTCATGTAATCCATGATAGATGCATAATCCGATTCGAGCAGCACAGAACAATTCGCAAACACAATGCCGGGGATGAAGGCGGTCGCTCACATTCCACGGAAGTATCGCGGTCACCGATGAGGAGCTTTCTGTCGTGATAGATGCACAATCTGATTCGCGCAGCTCGAAACAACGCAAACACAATTTCGAGGATGAAGGCGGTCGATTACAATCAACGGAAGTCTCGCGTCGGCCGAGGCCCGATGAGCAGCTCTTTGCCGAAACGCGTTCTACAAACACAGCATAATAATTCCATAGACTCCGACGAATTAAACGGCCATTATAAAAAAGTTGACATGGATGTATTCCCCCGTTCACGACGAAAAACTACGGTCGCGAAGTGGAACTCGTCAGGAACTGCTTGCACGAAAAACAGGAGAGCACTGAAGGACGCTTTTTGGAAACCGGATTTACGTGGTCCCTACAACTCACCATAACCTGGCAAACGGCGAAGGCTATGAGTACAGTGAGCCCATCAGCGCGTCAGAGCGAGTCGCGTGACAAATTTTCGTCCAAGCGTTTTTGTCCTACGGAGAGCGGTCACGTACGTGTTTCGCTCCACCCCTCTGATTCGCTAGAAGCGGCCTTCGCAGTCGCTCACAGCCACACGAAGACCCAAAAGGAGGTGTGGAAGCTTATCAGAAGACGAGGTCAAAGGGGGTGGACAAAGCAGCTAATCTCCCTCTGCTGCCTCCTGCGCTGTACAGGGAGGGTCGTTTGTGTGCGGGACCTTGGAGTTGTTGTTGTTCGGGTGGCGGTTCCCTTTCAAAAAGTGTGGAGCCGGGGAGTGGCTTGTGCTGTCTCGGTAGAACTCGTTGATCGTCGTCTTCTTTATGCGTTTGAGTTCCTTCTTTCCCTTTCTTTTTTTCTTCATGTGTTGGGAAGTGTACTTATTGGTCCAGACAGGTGAGATTGTATTACCCAAAATAAGGGCGCCACAGCTTGTTCTAAGCTTCAGCGCAGTGAAAAAAAAAATATTAAGCAAAACGGAATTTGTTTGCTTTTAGGCCGAGAAAGACTTCTCGGGCTAAAAGCAAGCAGATTCTGTGTTGCTTAATTTTTTTTTAACGTCGTATTTTAGGCGGTCAAGAAATAGAAATACCTCTCCGGCATAGCCGATTAACGCAGGATACTCTCAACACTCAACCAAAAACGGCGTCGCGTACGTTATGTCGGATGGCGTCGGCGCGACTCATCCCATTCGTTAAATATTGGCTGAACCAAAATGGTGTGGGCACAATCTTTTCGATTAGATCCAACATCGCGCAATACGGTATGTTTCCTGGGCTGTATATTTACACGTCTTCGGTCACCTTTTGCGAGCGGAAGTGATTTTTTTAAATCGAAGTTGAACTGATAAAACGGATGCACGCGCGACACGTAATTTTCGGCTCGTGTCGGATGGAGAGTTCGATCGGAGTTGCAAAAACTATTCTCTAGCACTTCCTAATCATACGCGCCTTCGTGCGGCGATTAATCATACTCGATGTTAGTACCGCCGTACATCAGCAACAGTTTCACCAAAGCGATAAACATGAACGGTTATGAAATCATGGGTGAATTCGACAGTATCAACATTACGCCCCTCTCACACCGTGTGAATGAAGGGCGTAAAATTCGCCCATACACCCTTTTTACACGATTTTAGAAATCATCGCTACAAGTGGGGCGTAAAAAGGGCGTGTAAGGGGTGTAAGACGTCAACACACCCTTTTTACACCCACTGATATTCAGAAATCGTGTAAAAAGGTTCTAAAAAGGGTGTTTTTCCTAACTTGCACCCTTCTTACACCCTTTTTACACGACTATGGGTGTTACAATGTTTAGTGTGCAGGGTGAAGACATCCATTGTTGCACTGAATGTTCAGCGCCTGACGCTCTCGCGCACTCGTTGCGTGACCTGGGCGCTAAAATGGAGTCTATGCATTAGCCAAAGCTACGCGCTCGAGCTGATTGACACCGGATTGCGCGTACTTCAAAATGCATAAAAAAACGATTGGGCGTAAAAATGGCTGAGATGTCACCACTCAAGCAAAAGCGCGCGTGTGTATGAAGGCGCTCTAGCGGGGCGCGGTGGTGGTGTCGATGACTTGGGAGGGCGCCGATTTGTCAAAACCCGAAAAGTATAATTATTCTTGTTTTCTATTCATCCAACAAAATAAAGGCACACATTTCGTGCGCAAAGCCCACAAAACTAAGTAAATCACTAAATATATATTATTTGCAGGAGCTATAAGTGCTTTGTTATTTATAATTTTGGCGAGAGAAAGGTTGGTTTCGTTTTCGCCGCTTTCCCTCAATCGAAGGCGCTGGAAGACGGTATGTTAGACAGTAGAGAGTTTTAGGGAACCGGAACAAAATACGATCGATAAACAAGAACGATCGATACCTTGGATCGGGCGAGTCGACCGATCGTGTGCCTCGAAACGGCTTTGGGGGAACCGTATTTGCAGACGAGAGCAGACGATCGGTACAGGTCGCGCCCCCTGGCAACGGAAACCTGCATCGGCCTCATCGAGAAAAGCAAATTTGCGTGTGTTTGTACAAATCGCAGAAACTGAAGTAAATAAAAATCGCATCCTATAAATATAGAGAACCTAAAACAATGTATACCTACTTCTCTCGTTTTTTTACTCGAATGAATGCGCTTCCGTAATACAAAACCTGGCGCTCCATGGCGTGTCGCCACTGGCACTGCGAAGTTCTAAAATGTCGTCTGCTAAAGGAGCAGACGAGCTTTCCGACAACCATGGCGCTCGATCTTTTTGACGATGACTTGGAGTTGGTTCTATTTGGCGAAAACAATTTACAAAACGTTATTTTGTACGACTGTCTGCGTACTAAGAGAAGGCACTTGTTGGCGGCAAGGTAGGGGACTTTCAACTTGGCATCGATGGACGAGGAGGACGTCGTACGGCAGTTCAGGTTCACAAAGGAGGATCTGCCCCATCTCCGATCGGCGCTGCGCATCCCGGAGACGTTGACAGCCAACGGCTGAATCTGGGTGTCGGAGGCTCGTTTGCCACCGTTTCTTTTTTTTTTTTTCTTTTTTTTTCAGTTTACCCGATTTATATCCTCGGGGAATAAAATAGTTCCTCGGTCGTACATGGTAACTTGGTTTATAAGTCATACGTTCTTCTCAGTGGGCAAGCTTTGGTGTTTTACATCAACCAAATATGATGTTTACTCCAACCACGTCCTGATATGCTGAAAAGTCGCCGACAGCAAACTCGATTTGACACACAAATAAGAACACGCTCGCGCGCGCTTATCATCAACATTCGAAGTCGTCTGCCAGCGATCCTGTGTCTTTCCCTCGAGGCCCACTGCAGGGTCGAGTATTAAGAAAGTTATGGACAAATAAAACTAGAAATATTAAATCACGAAGAAAATACAAAAATAACAAAAATATACTTTCTTTCTCAAGTTAAGGCGGTCATTTTTCTTGTACAAAGTTACGAGGATGTCAATCCGTTCCTTCGCTCCTCGCAACGAGAAGTTCTTTTTTGACGCCGCGTTCAAGCCTTTAAGGACGTCATTCCAAAGGGCCGGAGTAAAAAAAGGATTAGGGCCTAACACCTCCCGAAGTAGGAAGATATCATCTTCCGCTGAAACCCGCTTGCGAGGAGGAGGTGGAGGGACGGAGGTAGATACGGCGCTCATGTTGCTCTCTTACGGTAAAGATAGCAGACGATCACGGTCGGACGCCCGCGAACCGATCGTTGTGCCGTGTACGGTACTACCACGGGAAAAAAAAAAAAATTAATAAAGGAAAACCTGTAACTTTACTGCTGTGCATTTATTAAAACTATCACCCAATATTTAAAGGGCTCGTTTTATAGAATATATGTGATTAGCATTAGAACACAAATTTTTAATTCATGCGAAATTTTTAAACTAAAAAGTATCCAGATCCTTGATCCAGAAGGCTGTTGCTCACTCTGTTGACACTACAGATAACCCTCAGTCATAAAGCAGCTGTAAAAACGGGTGATAAGAGCTCGGAGTGCACATCCCAACGTTTGTATGAAAAAAAACTTAAAATATAAAAAACTCAAAGCAGAAAAAAACTTAAAATATAAAAAAACTTAAAATATAAAAACTTAAAATATAAAAAAACTTAAAATATAAAAAGCTTAAAATGTAAAACAACTTAAAATGTAAAAAAACTTAAAATGTAAAAAAACTTAAAATGTAAAAAAACTTAAATGTAAAAAAACTTAAAATGTAAAAAAACTTAAAATGTAAAAAAACTTAAAAATATAAAACTTTAAAATATAAAAACTTTAAAATATAAAAACTTTAAAATATAAAAACTTTAAAATATAAAAACTTGAATTATATAAAAACTTAAATTATATAAAAACTTGAATTATATAAAAACTTGAAATATAAAAAACTTGAAATATAAAAAACTTGAAATATAAAAAACTTGAAATAAAAAAACAAAAACTTAAAAAATAAAAACAAATTAAAATAAAAAAAGGTTGATGGGTGTCCGGGCCAGTCGGATTCGAACTCTCCACTACTGCACCCCTACGAGCTCACAAAATGAACGCTCTAATCCACTGCGCCACTGAGCAGACAGTTTATGGTGCTGCTAAGCATTAATTTATTTCTGTCGAGGATGTCTTACTGCGTTTCGATCTGTATTTTCTTTTTTATTTGCTGATTCCAACTTTATGCACTTGCTGTCACATATGGCGCTCCTGGCAGGTACTACCACGAGTTATTTTATTCATGTTTGAAGCCACGGCACGCTCTCTCCGCCAGCGAAATAGCCGTTTTGCTAACCAAGCGAGGCCGTCCATGTCGGCCATTGGTCGTGCCGGTCGTGCCTTACGGTGTTAGCAGCGCATTACGGTAAGATCGCGGAACACAAGCGCATGCGCACTTCGTACCGGAGGGCCCATCGTACCGTATCGGATGTGCAAAAACGGTTCCCTAAAACTCTCTATTAGAGAGTTTTAGGGAACCGGAACAAAATACGATCGATAAACAAAAACGATCGATACCTTGGATCGGGCGAGTCGACCGATCGTGTGCCTCGAAACGGCTTTGGGGGAACCGTATTTGCAGACGATAGCAGACGATCGGTACAGTCGCGCCCCCTGGCAACGGAAACCTGCATCGGCCTCATCGAGAAAAGCAAATTTGCGTGTGTTTGTACAAATCGCAGAAACTGAAGCAAATAAAAATCTCATCGTAAAAATATAGAGAACCTAAAACAATGTATACCTACCTATAGTTCGTCCCGTTTTTTTCCTGGAATGAATGCGCTTCCGTAATACAAAACCTGGCGCTCCATGGCGTGTCGCCACTGGCGCTGCGAAGTTCTAAAATGTTCGTCTGCTAAAGAAGCAGACGAGCTTTCCGACAACAAAGACGCTCGATCTTTTTTGACGATGACTTGGGGTTGGCTCTATTCGGAGAAAACAATTTACAAAACGTTCTTTTGTACGACTGTCTGCGCACTAAGAGAGGCGCTTGTTGGCGGCAAGGCATGGGACGTTCAACTTGTCGTCGATGGACGAGGAGGACGTCGTACGGCAGTTCAGGTTCACAAAGGAGGATCTGCCACATCTCCGATCGGCGCTGCGCATCCCGGAAACGTTGACAACCAACGGCAGAATTTGGGTGTCAGGGACTCGTTTGCCACCGTATTTTTTTTTTTTTTTTTTTTTAGTTTACCCGATTCATATTCTCGGGAAATAAAATAGTTCCTCTATCGTACGTGGTAACTTGTTTTGTAAGTCATTAGTTCTCAGTGGGCAAGCTTTGGTGTTTTACATCAACCAAATATGATGTTTACTTCAACCACGTCCTGATATGCTGAAAAGTCGCCGACAGCAAACTCGATTTGACACACAAATAAGAACACGCTCGCGCGCGCTTATCATCAACATTCGAAGTCGTCTGCCAGCGATCCTGTGTCTTTCCCTCGAAGCCCACTGCAGGGTCGAGTATTAAGAAAGTTATGGACAAATAAAACTAGGAATATTAAATCGCGAAGAAAATACAAAGATAGCAAAAACATACTCGTTTTCTCAAGTTAAGGCGGTCATTTTTCTTGTACAAAGTTACGAGGAGGTCAATCCGTTCATTCGCTCCTCGCAAAGAGAAGTTCTTTTTCTACGCCGCGTTCAAGCCTTTAAGGACGTCATTCCAAAGGGCCGGAGTAAAAAAAGGATTAGGGCCTAACACCTCCCGAAGTAGGAAGATACATCTTCCGCTGAAACCCGCTTGCGAGGACAAGGCGGAGGGACGGAGGTAGATACGGCGCTCATGTGGCTCTCTTACGGTAAAGACAGCAGACGATCACGGTCGGACGCCCGCGAACCGATCGTTGTGCCGTGTACGATACTACCACAAAAACAAAAAAAAAAAAAAATTAATTAATACAGGAAAACCTGTAACTTTACTGCTGTGCATTTATTAATCACCCAATATTTAAAGGGCTCGTTTTATAGAATATATGGGATTAGCATTAGAACACAAATTTTTAATTCATGCAAAATTTATAAACTAAAAAGTATCCAGATCCTTGATCCAGAAGGCTGTTGCTCACTCTGTTGACACTACAGATAACCCTCAGTCATAAAGCGGCTGTAAAAACGGGTGATAAGAGCTCGAAATGCACATCCCAACGTTTGTATGGAAAAAAAGAACTTACAATATTAAAAACTTAAAAGTATCAAAAAGTTAAAATGTAAAAAAACTTAAAATATAAGAAACTTAAAAAATAAAAAAAACTTAAGAATATAAAACTTAAAAATATAAAAACTTAAAAATATAAAAACTTAAAATGTAGAAAAACTTCAAAATATAAAAACTTAAAAATATAAAAACTTAAAAATATAAAAAACTTAAAATATAAAAACTTAAAAATATAAAAACTTAAAAATATAAAAAACTTAAAAATATAAAAAACTTAAAAATATAAAAAATTTAAAATATAAAAAACTTAAAATATAAAAAACTTAAAATATAAAAACTTAAAATATAAAAAAAACTTAAAATATAAAAAAAACTTAAAATATAAAAGAAACTTAAAATATAAAAAAACTTAAAATATAAAAAACTTAAAATATAAAAAACTTAAAATATAAAAAAACTTACAATATAAAAAAACTTACAATATAAAAAAACTTAAAATATAAAAATCTTAAAATATAAAAACAAATAGAAATATAAAAAAAAAAGTAAAGGACCAGCCGGATTCGAACTCACCACTACCGCACCCCTACGAGCTCACGAAATCGACGCTCTAATCCCCTGCGCCACTGAGCAGACGAGCTTTGGCGCTGCTAAACATTAATTTATTTCCATCGAAGATGTCTTATTGCGTTTCGGTCTGTATTTTCTTTCTTATTTGCTGATTCCAACTTTATGCACTTGCTATCACATATGCCGCTCCTGCTAGGTACTACCACGAGTTATTTTATTCATGTTTGAAGCCACGGCACGCTCTCTCCGCCAGCGAAATAGCCGTTCTGCTAACCAAGCGAGACCGTCCATGTCGGCCATTGGTCGTGCCGGTCGTGCCTTACGGTTCGAGCAGCGCATTACGGTAAGATCGCGGAAGACAAGCGCATGCGCACTTCGTACCGGAGGGCCCATCGTACCGTATCGGATGTGCAAAAACGGTTCCCTAAAACTCTCTAGTATCTTGGACAGAAAATGAATTGGGAAGACGGTACATTGGACATGACTTTCTTTCTTTACTAAACAGCTATTTCGTTGACAAAAACGTATTCTAACTTATTTAAACGTCCTGAATGAATTAAATAAATATTGTAGTAGTTTAAGACACGTTTACTGGAGGAAGAAAAAGCAACGTTGCTAGCGAACTACTTTCTCGACGGCGGAGGCACTTCAGATGGGCGCAATGCGCTTGTGGGTGGAGCTAAAAGATTGTTCTTAGGTTGCATCGGACTATTAGCGGCGAGATGTTTTGGTGGCGCCCTCCTGTGGTTCCCCCTTGTGACGTCATTACCTTGCAAACAACAAGTTCGATGGTGTTTGTTATTAGCATGGTGGAAGCTTGAAATCATTGCGCTCTCAAAGGAACACTGCCAACACCGTCAAAATTAAAGTTCTTTCATTCCTCTTATTTCCGTCAATGATAAATCCCCTTTCCGACGTCATAGTCAGCGTTCGGCCAATCGTGGAAGGCCGACCACAGCGACGCTTTCGGTCGCGCACGGGGCTAATAGTGGAATACGGGCATAAAAAGCGCACATGAAGGCACCCTACCGCTAACCATTGTTGTGGAAACGCGCAAGACACGTGCGAGGAGCGGGTGCTCCGCTGCCATTCGCTTCCAAGGGCCGCTCATTTCCGTATTGCGTCGACAACTGCTTCCAAGGGCAGGGGGCTCGAGACACGGGTCTCGTGCACTGGCGCATTTGACGCCACTTGCAAGACAAACGCAAACACATCGGAGGGCTTTAGTCCAGACAGGGGAGGGGGATCGGTGGCCGAGTGGGCTAGCGCACACCAGCTCGGAGCACGTCGAGCGAAAGCTCGCGCTGCAGAACCCAGGGATCCTGGGTTCAATCCCCACCCCTGCCCGTTTCGACCTGGATGAGCATCGTACCGGCGTGCGGTCGTGTATCACTACTGCGTGGTGCACGTTAAAGGCCCCAGGCTATCGTTTGTACTGCACTGGCTAAATTACTCATCTACAGCGAGTGACTCGTCGCAACTTTAAATGGCTGACCAACTGCACGCTGTATAAATATCCCCACAACCCCCCAGACAGGGGGTTCGGTGGCCGAGTGGGCTAGCGCACACTAAAGTCAGAGCCGTTTATATAGAGAGTTTGGCCATACATTGGTTTGAATAGGCGAGCATCCCGGGCCAACCACAGGCCGCGAAACAGCCCCTAGCGGTGGTCGCGTACTCTAAATTTGTGCCACGACTATACTTCGTTTCACCTTATGTGCGAGCGAAGGCAAAACTGGAAGCGCGAGCACGGAAGCTCCGTGCGTTCAGGCTTTGCTCGAGC
Source organism: Ixodes persulcatus (assembly GCA_013358835.2). Lineage (NCBI taxonomy): Eukaryota > Metazoa > Arthropoda > Arachnida > Ixodida > Ixodidae > Ixodes > Ixodes persulcatus. The sequence continues at coordinate 69,942 of JABSTQ010010630.1, read as the reverse complement.
GCGCGAGCTGGGGAGAAATGCAAAAAGCGCTGGTCTCGCGCTTCTAGCTTTGGCTTCGCTCGCAGGTAAAGTGAAACGAAGTATAATTTGAGCCGTGCCGAGCGGAACTCCGCGTCTCAAGACGCTCGCGCACCCCACCCTTTGCACTGCTTTCTTTCAGCCAGTCTCAGGACGCTGTTCTAGCAGTGCAGACAAAGGCATGGGCACGAGCGCGTGGCTTTGGAAAGTGCCTCCTATGCACGAGGTCTCGTACAAACAATAGCGTTTCGCTGAGCTAGGCTCACGTGCCTGTGCCTTTGTCTTCACTGTCGACATTTGTGAGATGGAGTAGAGGTCTCCTGATTGGTCGACGCTGTGTCACAAATTTAGTTTACGCTCTAAGCGTGGGGGGAATATTCGGCGCTGGCGGCGGCCTTTGCTCCGCCTATTGTCCAAACTCTCCTAATATACGGCTCTGACTAAAGTCACTGGATCCTGGGAAAGTAACGCCAAGCTCCCCGTGTGGTCGCCATTTTGGTCCGTGAAATGAGCAATTTCTCCTTGACCCCTCCGTTCTTGGTGAGCTGATCTAGATTCGCTGGTGACGGGTAGCTTTATGGAGTCGTTTTTTGTATACCTAGATTTTGCTAACCACACACCAGCGAAGCAAGCGTACACCTTCGTACCACCACAAGATGCTGTGTCGGTGCTTGGAGGCACTGAAAAATAAGTTTACTGTCTTGAAATACGCAAGAAGAACAATATAATTGTAAGAGATCCATGGAGATGGGCATGATTAATAAGTTGATCGCATAGAAAGTGCCAAAGATCCTTAAATTGGCGAGGAACGCTTCCAGTACGATGATGCTCCATGGTGATCTTGGCGCGACTTGTTTAGAACGACCCCCTGGAAGCTTCGAAGATTTAAATGGACCAAGATGTAGATTCCCATGGCAACGTAGACCGATTAGCCAATCGCCTTGCGAGGTTTGGGTCGTCTGTATGTTAGTATCCGTTTGTGTCCGGCTAGCAGGTAGGGAAGGCAATGGCGCTACTTTCCCAGGATCCAGTGACTTTAGCGCACACCAGCTCGGAGCACGTGGAGCGAAAGCTCTCACTGCAGAACCCAGGGATCCTGGGTTCAATCCCCACCCCTGCCCGTTTCGATCTGGATGAGCATCGTATACCGGCGTGCGGTCGTGTATCACTACTGCGTGGTGCACGTTAAAGACCCCAGGCTAGCGGTTGTAATGCACTGGCTAAATTGCTCATCTACAGCGAGTGACTCGTCGCAACGTTAAAAATGGCTGACCAACGACTCGCAGTATAAATATCCCCACAACCCCCAATTTTATATTAGTCCAGACAAATAAAGAGGGGTTGGTGGCCAAGTGCAATGACGAAAAAAAAAAAGGATCGGTGGCCGAGTGGGCTAGAGCCACACAGAACACCAGCTTGGAGCACGGGGAGCGAAAGCTCGCGCTGTATAGCCCAGCAATCCTGGTTTCAATCCCCACCCCTGCTCGTTTTGATCTGGATGAGCATCGTACCGGCGTGCGGTCGTGTATCACTACTGCGTGGTGCACGTTAAAGACCCCAGGCTAGCGGTTGTAATCCACTGGCTAAATTGCTCATCTACAGCGAGTGACTCGTCGCAACAATAAAAATGGCTGACCAACAACTCGCAGTATAAATATCCCCATAACCCCCAATTTTATATTAGTCCAGACAGATAAAGAGGGGTCGGTGGCCAAGTGCAATGACGAAAAAAAAAAAAAAAAGGATCGGTGGCCGAGTGGGCTAAAGCCACAGAGCACACCAGCTTGGAGCACGTGGAGCGAAAGCTCGCGCTGTATAACCCAAGGATACCCGGGTTCAATCCCCACCCCTGCCCATTTCGATCTGGATGAGCATCGTATCGGCGTGCGGTCGTGTATTACTACTGCGTGGTGCACGTTAAGAACCCCAGGCTACCGGTTGTACTGCACTGGCTAAATTTCTCACCTACAGCTGGGAGACAACTCGCCCGTTGAGGCAGACTACGTTCTAGGGTGTAAAACATACAGACACCCCAATTTGTTTCCAGACAGATAAGGTAGCAACGCTTCATTCCACCGTGACATAGTAAGATCACCGTTGAAAGAGGTGTTCATAACGGACAATAGCATGTTAAACTCCCGAGGTTATTTATGAAGACACTAAAGTTATTTAGAGGTTCATTTGATTTTGGCTAAAAATTATAAAGGTGAAGAGAAAAAAAAAAAAGAAACGTACGCCTCACCTTATGTAGAAATGTATTTTCTACCTATTGATGGCCCGTTTGGTTTTCTTAGTAATCCGCAATACGGGAAGTGTTAAATTTACAAAAAAAAATTGTTTCGAGCGCCAAAACGTTAATGTCAAAATTCCATTTGCATCTCAGAGTAAGCACCTGTTTGTTGGTTAAGAAACTATATTGTAATTGTTCAAAACAATAGAAATCATGATTCTTTTTTTTGGTTGTTTTTCATGTCCACTAGCCACCAAACAAGGTCTACAGAGAGTGAAAATATCTGAAATAATGTTTCATATAATGAGTGTTGTTCGGAAAAATAATTTCAGCCTTCTTTGCAACTCATTCAACTATTTTTTTTTGTGCGCTTTGCTTAGGGTGGAGACATCTGGCCATTTTGTCCCACACTTCTATTTTTTTTTGTGTTCAGAAGCGCGTGAAAGAGCGTGTCCCGGCACGCGTTTGTGGCGCTGACTGTGCTATGACGACATTTTGTTTTCGTCGATTTCTTTGTATTTTACCCGTGAGCGCATGCTGTCGGCCTCGGGTACTACAAAGGGTGTCATCACCCGAAGCAGAAGGACATTGAGGCACCCTACATATTAGGATGTCTCTGTTCAACCCTCCACGATCTTAGGGTGCTTACGAGCCACGCTTGTAGCGTATGCAAGCGTTTTGACCATGGGCGCTAACATAGCACACACAAAAAACTAGAATCAACAAAAGTATCGCCTTCAGAGCCTTATCAGGCCTTTCGCTAGGAGTTTGCTCATGACAAGTTATACTTTTTTGCAACGTTCAAAATGTGCCGACCAACGGAGCAATCAATCCACCTTTTTACGAAGTCACCGGTTCGAGATTTTTGGGTAGAGAACGCGCGTGCACACCACGAGCGCTCTCACGAGATCACGCTTGAAAGCATGCCATGACCGCTCGTGAATCCATGGAACGCGAACATGTGTTTTCATACCAGAAACTCTGGAACCATGATTTCAAAAGAGGTGGATTGTAATTCTGTTGCGTCTATGTTTATGCAGTGGGAAGTTAGTCAGCTCTGAGAACATCTGGTGTCTTCGTTGGAGATGAAAAACAGTGCAGTATACCGCTGCCTATCCGACGTCTTTAGCGTGCATCCCGCAATAGTGATACATGACAGCCCGCCGGTACGATGCTCATCCAGATTGAAAAGGGCAGAGGCGGTGGATTGAATCCACGATCAGTGAGCTTTACAGCGTGAGCTTTTGCTACGCGTGCTACCGATCCACGAGCAACGAGACATCGCGGTCGAATTCGAGCTCGAGAGAAAAACAGCAGCAGCAGCAAGAAAATCTCCGATTTGAGGCATTTAGTACTAGTGTCGCCATCTCGTTTAACAAGTTGGAAATAAAATTAACAGGGTGATTCTATTTACACAAATACGCAAATACAACAATATTTTGCTTTCTTGTCATGGTCTTAAAATTAAGATTAGGGGCACCCCTAGTACGTACGGCCAAGCGTTTTGTCACGTTTGTCTTCTAAATAATTGTATTTTCAAAAATGCCTCAAAACGCGCTAAAACAGTCAAAACGGTCATATTTCTGGATTTTATTAAAAATCTCCAGCGCTCTAAAAGAAAAATCCAAGGGCCGCACAACCTTCATTACGTTATCATAAGTAACCCCAAAAAGAATGAATACTATCGTGCATTCCTAAAACTCAGGTTTGTGTAGCGCAATTTGCCCATTGAGTGACGAGCGGTTGAATCCCCCTTAAACCGCTCAATTAAACATCTCGCAGTAAAAAAAACAACATCCTGAAGTTGCCAAAAAGTGCGTTTTGACGCATAAACAGCCGTTTATTCCACCCTGAGGCGTTCCAAGTAAAAATACAAAATATGGTGGGTTTGGAAGAAGGATTGATCGTCTTTTGATTCTGAAAGTTTAATCAGAGTAATTTTTGTTTAAAGCGAGAAAACAATTTTTGAAGTTGAACTCTCGCACCACTACCCGGCGTCGCTTCTTAACGCCTCTTCGCCGCAGAGCACGTCACCTGCGACGATAGCCGAAGCGATTAGGTCCAAAGAAACAACGGAGTTTTCTGCCCGCTTCCCCTCGTCCCTCTTTTCTGGCTCTAAGGGAAGAAACGGCGGGTATCGTGTACTAATCGGAGGTGCCACCAGAGCGTCGCCATAGCAGCCCCGTTGTGCCCTTTGTACCCGAGGGCGGCTCCTCACACTCCGAAACGCGATGCCTAATCGACGGCCGGCATCAGCTGGCGTGGACGTCTGAAACACGATAATATCGCCGCGAAATCTAGCCGTCACGCATGCTGCGGTGAAAAGCGGAACTATGATCCGGTTCGCGCTTAGTTGGAGCGCTGTGAAGGCTACAGGCGCGTGATCAAAGCTCTGAAACGCGCTGATTCAGTATGTTAACTCGGATGCTTCAAGCATCGCCACAAGCCAAGATTGCGCTTCTAGCATTATTTTCGGTCCAGATTGTCAGTGCGGGAATCTTTACATGACCCATAGGAAATAATGAATAAACAAAGGCACGTGTCCGCACTATTGACACTGGGTATCCAGACTTATTCCTTGCCTTTTGAGGAACCCGCTTCTGCGTTAGTAAGCTAAGAAAGGGCTGACAAGCGAGTAGTTGGCTTTTGAACGACCATTTGAGATCAGAAATCTGTCGAAGAAAGAACTTCATTTTTCGTCAAGTACGTCGTACGGTGGTGTAACGATGGATGAAGCTGGTCCCTCTGGAGAAAGAAGTCAATCTACGGTTCCTGTGGATGCTGATCAGGGTACGTAGGAAAGCTGGCTTTATTTTGTACAATGCAATGATAGTTGTGTCGTGTTTACTCGTGTCTACCCTGTCACAGTATCTGTATAGTTGCGGCCGCTCAATTCATGACTTTTTCAAACCAAATAGACTAGCTATTTTTTTTAAAGCTGGCCGTTCGTCGTACATGTAGTATGTGTTACGTTAGACATGTATAAGCCCAAGCTGTAGGGAAGGATGCGTTGGCTTATATTAAATACACATGGTTCGCCTTATACCTGTCACAAACCAATTAGCGTTATAAATGTTCAAAGCCGAATGGCGTTTTGCGTACAAGGCTAGCTTCTGCACGAAAGGCGCATATATGTGCCCGACTTGTCATTTATGCGCAGCACGCAGATATGGCTCACATAAATGAAGGAGCAGTCATGTTCCATTCAAAATTTCTTTTTCATTGCAGAAGCCGAACTTCCTCCGTGCTCCCTTGGTGCAAGGGGTTGCCATGTCACCACACAGACCAAGACGCGGTCTCTCATAAACGCTCAAGACCTGACGCACACGGATCGGCGGCTCCTTTCACTCCGTTCCGGGCGCCCACAAGGTGAAATCAGTACAGTGTGTTGACATCATTATCAAGTATACCTTAAAAAGTACACATCACTGATTACATCCAAGTGGTGTTCTAACCCTTTCTATGAACACGTCAAAAACCGCCGAGGATCAGCTGTCATTACAATAGCCTTGGCAGATGCGCACCCCAATTTAAACCTTATTCTGGAAACCGACTTTGTCAAGCATGCCGGTGAAATTGTTTCGAAATGTCGAAGAGACCTACTTTTCAAGCACCACCACCACCTCTGGCTCGTGATGCCCCTTCAGAGCAAGATGACCCCCATGTAGCACTTAAGAGCGTCAACGAGGCCCTCGCAGCCATTGGAGAGAGCCCTCTCCAACGAAAACGAGGGCGAACAAGCTACGAGACATACGCCCAAAAGAAGGTTAGAAAACGTAAAATCTCTGCCTAAAGAAGAATTTATACATCTTTGGGTGTACAGCAGAAACGAACTTCTCAGCCGAACCAGGATGAAGATTTTGTTTTAAGTGACTACGTGTCACTCATGCAAGATGTAAAAAACAAGTTTGACCTGGAGAAAAATAGAGAGAAAAAATTTCAACTTCTAACATTGCCCCCACCCTCTTGGTCTCGCGAAAAGATTATGAACTTCTTTGGAGCCTCGGAACGACAAGCGCGTCAAGCCGTAAAGGTCAGGTCAGAATCAGAAATATTGGAAACCGTGCCAAAAAGAAGAGGCCGCCCGGTCAGCGAAGAAGTCAAGGCCTCCATGATGGAGTTCTATCAGGACGACGCTGTCTCGTACTGCCTACCGGGACAAAAGGACGTGCTACGTGGTCGCCAAAAGCGTCTGTTGTTGCTCAACTTGAAGAGGAATGGAAACAAAGCTGCGATTTCAGGTGCGGCTTTTCAACATTCGCAAGTCTGCGGCCTTCACATTGTGTCCTAGCAGGGGGGAGCGGCACTCGCACAGTTTGCGTGTGCATGCAACACCAAAATTTTAAGCTCATGCTTCATGCTACAGGATTAGACGAGAGCACCGAAGAACTTCTTTCCACTACAGTATGTGATCTACACAATGAAGAGTTCATGCTTGACAGGTGTGCCAAATGCCCAAATACCGATTTTGCTGATACTTTGCTCCGCAGCACTCCACTACTTGACCCGGAAGAAAAGGATTACGTCCATGTGCAACAGTGGGTTAGCGGGGTGCGTTGCCAACTGGAAACCCTTGTTCTGACACCAGACGAGTTCCGCGAAAAATTCTTAGATATGCTGAAGGCACTGAAGGCTCTCCACTTTGTGAGCAAACAACAGGCACGATACTTGCGGGAGCGTAAAGCAAACATAGGCAAACACGAGGCAATAGTACTCATGGACTTCGCTGAAAATTATAGTTTCATCGTGCAGGACGCCCCGCAATCCTATCACTGGGTGAATACTCAGGCATCAGTTCACCCCGTTGTTTTTTTACTTTCGCAAACAAGAAGCCACCACCCAAGAGATTTCTATAAAATCATTCAGTTTTATTTCTGACTGCCCAGAACACGACACGGTGGCAGTTTCTGTATTTCAGAGTGAAGTAATTAATATATTGAAGCGAGACCTTCCGCAAATTAGAAAAATTTACTACTTTTCAGATGGTGCGTCCTCCCAGTACAAGAATAAAAACAACTTTTCAAACCTCTGTCAACACAAAAATGATTTCGGCATTTCCGTTGAATGGAATTTTTTCGCAACGTCCCACGGGAAGAGTGCTTGTGACGGAGTGGGGGGTACAGTGAAGCATCTGGCTGGAAGGGCCAGTCTTCGAAGTCCCTTCGAGAACCAAATCATGACGCCCCAGCAGCTGTTTACCTGGGCCAGAAATAACATCGGGGGCATAACAATACTTTGGGTGCCGAAAGAAATGGTTGAAGAAAAACAAGCTCGACTCAGTTCAAGATTTAGCTCAGCGGTCCCCGTCAAAGGGACAAGAAGTTACTAGGGCTGGGCGTCGACTAAATATTTTAACCCGATTAATCGCCACCCTTTAATCGATTAATTAATCGATTAATCGGTTGCGTTGATGTTTATAAATAATATATTAAAAAGAATGCAAAAACTCGTCTTGCCCTTGAAGACTTATTTTACTCTCTGTTACACGGCGCAAAGGACATTTAGAATTGAGGATACATATAGTTCAACGATTCAAAGACTCACATATTTTTGCTCCAGCTCCGAACACAAAGGAGTTTGTCCACACTCTCCGACAGGAAGGCAAGAAGTCAGGGCTTGGGCGATGCTTTCATCTTTTTTCAGAGAAGGGGGCCTCGATGAGAAGACGTTGATTGTTGTCTGCGTTTTGGCGGATGGTCCTTGCTGCAGCGACGTATATGGGCGCTTCGCTCGTAGGTGATTCTGAAGTGAACTTACGCTTCCACTGTACGGATCTTTGCAGATGATGCAGTGGACTTCCTTTGAGTTAAAAACTTCACCGCTGGAGTTTACTTTAAACCCAAACCTTCCAGCGAGTTTGCCTTTCATACTCGTGAACTCGTCCATTTTTACGGGCCGAATACTGGAACAAGTAACCAAGGCGTTGTTAGCTTCCCAGCTTGTTTTTCTGCTTGTTTGTCTTGCCTGGGCGGGATGTGTAATAGATCCTCAACACGTGAAGTTTCGCGGTCGCGCGAGGATCAAGCGGGGACCCGGCTTGTTCGTCTGGCCTCGGCAGAACTGTACTGTATATCCTTGGAACACGTGATGCTTCGCGAGCGCGAGAATTGAACCTTGCTCGTAGCACCTGGCTGGAACGAAAAACCGCTTAAAAGGGGGGGGCGTGAGTCACCCCTAGTTTGGGCCGGTCGTCCAGGATAGAGCCATGCGTGCGCCCAGTTGACTTCTTGATGAGTACCGATTAAAAAACCGATTAACCGGTTAAAAAATTTGATCGCGATTAAAGCCTTAATCGATTAATCGGAAGGTTAATCGATCAATTGCCCAGCCCTAGAAGTTACCATCACTTTAAGCCTGCGTCACCATCTACGCTACGTGATTGACTTACGTCCTATTCAGCAACGCAAGAATTTGTCATTTCAAAGCCGATTTGAACACAAACGACGCGTGAGCCTTCAACGGCGCGCATTCGTCAACACCTCATCGCCTCGTCGTTTGAGATTGCCCGTTCACGGGTCTTTTGTGCTGCTGTTTACATCTGTCCTGACGTTAACAAGAGAAAGTGATCGCGTTGTGTATGTAGGAAACAGCTAGCTTACTAATGAATGCTCTGAACCGGCAGCGCTAAGCATCTCCTGACATCAAGACACAGGAAGATCACAGGAGGACATCGCCGCGTAAAACGGTCGAAATGAGAAAAGCCATAAAGCAACAAGAGTGAAAAACAGCCCCTTTTCACCAAGATGTACCCGACAACTCAAGGTCCTGCTTCCTACCTGCGTGGGCACACCGTTACACCGTCGCACGCTTCGCGGGGCTCGACGGTGCCGTGCTGTGCAGAGAAGAGGCACAAGAAACGACGCCAGGTTGGGACGTAAAAGCTCAACTTCAAAATGTTTTTTTTCGTATTTAGAACAAAATTATTTTAATTAAACTTTCAAGAACAAAAAGAAATAAACTCTTCTGTAAAAGTCACCATGTTTCGCATTTTTCTTTCGACCACCTCAAGGCAGAATTGACGGCTCTTTAAACGGCAGAACGAAAGTTTGCACAAATTAAGTTGTTTTTTCGTCAAGATATTTAGTTGTACGGCCCGAAACTTTTTTTTTGTGCAGTATATTCACAAGGTTGCCAATAAGAATTTTTAGTCACCTGCAGCAACGAGATAGTTTGTAACCAAACTATCAAAAAGGCTAAAATTCTCGTATATTTCTTTTTTTTTTTAAATTGCTTCGACCGAATATTTATGATACTTACTACACAACAATCAAAATACCATGTGGATTTTAGGAAAAAATAGTCCACTGTTGTGTAAAAATATCTTAATTTTCATCAATTAATAAATGGCTCCTAGTTTCACTCTTTTTTTACGAGTTCAAACCGCCATCACCCCATGAAATTTGTTTCTCGTCAAAAATATTTTAGAGAAGCACCACAAACATTATGGTGAAGAACCATTAATTTTATTTTAGGAATCGGAGGTCGCCGTGGGACCTTTGGCATGGCATGAAGAAGTCCACGTCAACTGATGCCAAAGGGCACAACGGGCCTGCTATGGCGACGCACTGGCGGCACCTCCGATTAGTACACGATACCCGCCGTTTCTTCCCTTACAGCCAGAAAAGAGGGACGAGGGGAAGCGGGCAGAAATCTCCGTTGTTTCTTTGGACCTAATCGCTTCGGCTATCGTCGCAGGTGGCGTGCTGTGCGGCGAAGAGGCGTTAAGAAGCGACTCCGGGTAGTGGTTCGAGAGTTCAACTTCAAAAATTGTTTTCTCGCTTTAAGCAAACATTACTCTGATTAAACTTTCAGAATCAAAAGACGATTAATCGTTCTTCTAAACCCACCATATTTTGTATTTTTACTTGGACCACCTCAGGGCGGAATAAACGGCTGTTTATGCGTCAAAACGCAGTTTTTGACAACTTCAGGATTTTTGTTTACTGCAAGATGTTTAATTGAGCGGTTTAAAATATGTTTTATAGGTTATATACCTAGAGGGCAGCCAGTAAAAAGTTATATTAGGTCCCGGGAGCAATTATATACTTTTAATAAAATAAAAAAATGTTTATTTTCTAATAAAGTTATGTATTTAAAAAAAACTATTTAAATTAAACAAAACAGCACAAACCCAACCACATTGTAAGTCGACAACCGTGCAAATTTAAGAAAAAAAGATTGTTGGGTGTTTTATAAAAAAGCAGATTTTTCGTAAATTATTGAGTGATGCCTAGTTTCACGCAGTTTTGAAAAATTAAAATCGCGCTGACGTCATCACAAATTTTTTTTTCGTCAAAACTATTTTAGGGTATGGCTACGGACATTGTTTAGAAATCGGAGGTGGTCGAGAGCAACGTCTGGGACGTTTCACGTGGAATGACCCTTTTAGAAAACCAACATCTAGCTAATTATGCCATTACACAATAATCGAGACCCAGAACACTCACCAGGTATAAATTAAAGTAGGAACTATGGCATGCTCACACATAGATTAAAGGGGCGATGCAACAACTTTTGTACTTTGCGCAAATACCGCTTAGAACGGATCCCTGACGTTAATGACCTAGGAAACACGCGTTCGTTTTTCACCCCACGCAATAGAAGTCCCAGTAAAAAATTAAAGAAAAAATGACCGCATCTCCACGTGGTGAATGTTGTTGATTGGGGCGAAGCTCGGGTGGTGCTGATGATACTGATTTTGGTCATAGGTATTGCTGCTTGTTGTCGGCGTTGACGCTTTGCCGCCGCTTCCCGAGCTCTCAACTCCGGGTCCGCTTGGCGTTTTTGACGCTGTGCAGCAGCTTCTCGCGCCCTGGTCTCCGGAGCAGCTTGCTGTCTACGTAGTCGCTGAGGCGCTGCATGCCGAGCTTTTCGGTCCTTTTCATTCATGGCAGTAGGAGAATGTGTGTTCCTCTTCTTTTTCTTTTTTAAGCAGACAGATGGGATGGCATCTCAGAACCCCCTACTCTTTTTTTTTCTTCTTTTCCTTTGCCCATAATTTTTTATCTTTTTTTTTTTCAATATTTTTTTTTTGCCCTACGCGAGCACGTGAGCATGTGCTCACGTGCTCGTGAGCACGGGATCTCACGAGCAGAAGCACGAGCACCCGACGCCGGCCTACGGCGGACGGCGGACGGACATACGGACATGGCTAGCCCCTAAGGAGCTTCACCCCTAAAACGTGCAGCGTTCACCCCCTCAACTCGCAGCCAGAACAAGCGGCCTCGTGATCAGGAGTTGATTACATGCCGCCAATGTTGATCATAGCCACGCGCTGGGTTTGGCAAAGCACAGGACACGCGCTGAGTTCCAGACATTGTTATGGCTCGGCTATTGTCGTCGTTGCAGCGATTGGACACGGGCCACTACCCGAATGCTTCTCGAGCTATCAATTATCACGAGCCGAAATCGAGTGCTCACGCAATGCTCGGGTCAAATCATTGAGCCGCATTCAAATATCGTCCCTGGAGGATGCTGCTATCACCAGGGTACGTCGTCAAAATTTGCGAAGGAGAGATTGAAAGAAAACGCTCGCTTTCTCCTTGAAATTACTCCGCAACAAAGTGGTTTCTTGGTCAGTGGCGTTGCGTGCGAGTGTGCTTGGGTCCCACTAGTGCCAGTAAGCTCATACAAAGTGAAAAACACTCAAAACGAATATCGTTGCACCCCCCTTTAAAGAGAATAATAGAACTAAAGTTGAGAATGCATGCGATAGGTAGGACACAGGACCCTAATTAAAACGAAAGGAAATTTTAATGCACTTAATAACTCGGATATGAAACAGGGATCTAAGAAATGTAAGGCTGGTGACGGCAATGTCTAATGAATATTATAATGTGAGAACCCGAATTACTATAACACTTTTATCAGTGTATAATGTTGTTTTTTTGTCTTCGTTTACGCGGTTGGTGCTCGCGGCGGCGCCGAGCTCATTTTGCTCCCCGGTAGCAAAGAGCTTGCTGGAAGCGGCCCACAGGCCCGCCTCCAGCGAAACCTTGGCACGCCTACAGCAAACCTTCTGTCCGTTGCCCGCTTTCAGCAAACCCCGGCCCGCGGGTCAAATCCGGCCGTGGCTGCCCGTGGTTCTTAACTGGAAGGACCACGGGCAGCCACGGTCCGGTTGCAAGACCTCTGCGGTCCGCATTTGACTCGCAGGCAGAGTTTTGGAGACCCCTGGTCAGACTTGTACGTAATCCGTTACAAGTAACGAAATTACTTGTAATGCGTTACATTTATCTGTAATTTTGTAACGGATTCGTTACTTATTTTCTAGGGTAATTGTAAAGTAATTTAATTACTTATTTATGTAAGGAATTACTTGTAATTCGTTACATTTTTATTAGCGGCGGAAAAAGCGAGAAATTTGAACGCAAAAAAAAACATCTTCAATTTCTGGAAAAAAGAAGTGTTCCGGTAAGCTCAACTGCAAACCTGCCGTCGCGCGCGCACACACACACACATACATAAACCTGTCTAAGCTTTTTTTTTTTTTTTGAATCGCCTAAACCCTAAAAGCTCTTTTTTTTTTTAATCTTGATTCTTTAGATTGCTTACCTACGACGAGGGGAAGCACACTAATGGGAAGAACCGGACTCGGGACGAAAACAATAGTAGGCCGTGACGACAACGGGTGAAGACATTCATTTCTAAAACCCGCATAAATGCATAAAAAACGAAAAGAATATCTTGCTTCTTGCCATTTTGCTCACGTTGCCGTTTTTTGCTAGTGAAAATTCATCTTCTTTCCACTTCCCTCCCACTAGAGCCAAGTCCGCCTTTCCTTCCTTCACTCTTTCTTCGCTAACCCCGATGCTATCCCCGATGAAGGGGAGAGGAACACATACTGCCCTTCAGAAGCTGGAGTTTGTATGAACATAATAGACAACATAATAGACAACAACGATTGACGCGCCATCTACCCAGGAAGACGGCGCGGGCCACTCCTCCAGCGTTTACTTCAGCTTTGCAATGACAACGGCATCATGCTCCATCCCCAGAATGAAGCTTCGCGTTTCCTCCAGGACGCAGAGTGCACCTCCATCGCCTCACTTCAGAGGTACGATGCGCTGCGCCAAGCATTTGTGCGCTATAATACTACGCTCCCATCCAGCGCCTCCGTGGAGGGGGGTATTCAGCGTGGCGGCTGACATCTTACAAAGAAGCGGGGAAAGATGTCGGATGCAACATTCGAGAGTCAGCTACTGCTGAAGATCAACAAAGTGTGACTTGGTCAAACAATAAACAGTTGCATCATCTCGTTCTTAGTTTGTTTCTTATTAAAAGTGCAGTAAAGTTGAAAGTAACGCCGCGAAAGTAACGGATTACTTTTTGGAGTAACGGTCACTTACTTTTACGGATGGGTAATTGTAATTGTAATAAATTACATTTCAGACCTGAGTAACTGTAACTGTAATTCCTTACTTTTTTTTAGTAACGTGTACAAGTCTGCCCCTGGTTTAGTGCAACGAAAGTCCTTCGTCACCCGCTTGCGTGGCAGAAGAACACGGGAAGGCCCTTGAAAATAATCTGTCCAAAGTGTAATATACACCAACAAGCAAGTGTTTATTATCTTAAAAACATCCGACGTCTTGTATGGATACGCAGCACTTGGACTATGGGAGCTACCAGGGCAGGCACATATTCGAGAGATTTAGGAAACGCAACTTAGGTAAAAGCACGTCTCTCCTCATCTGTATGGCATATAGGAGGGAGGAACACAGGCAAGGCCCTGGGAAACATAATCACATGATCCTTTGAAAATTGCTACAGGCTTCCTGCAAACCGACCTGAAGTGTAGAACATGGCAGCTATAAAAGATTTTTTTTTTTTCAATCGGATGGGCCTTTTTTTTTTATGCTTGCATTTAATTTTTATGTATGCATTTTGAGAACTGTCTAAAAGAAAGTATCAATAAACAATTCGATATTAAACTACGTAGTATTTATGAAGCTCAATTAATTAATGTGATGAAGGTGAGAACCTTGGGGTGAAGACCACGCGCGTTGACGTGGCCCAAAGTCCTCTTCCTTTGTTTGCATTTATTTCGCCGAAGTAACTTTATCATAGAAATAAAAGCCTTGAAGAAGGTACATCATATTATTTTATAAATCTATAAAAATTGAAATGCTGGCATCTTCTAGAAACAAGTTTGAGCTTAGATGTAACAAAATGCTAGAACTGTAAAACTACAGGCACTTACGAGGGGCGTTCATAAAGTTCGTATTGTCGGCACAAAAAAATTATAAAAAACGGAACAAAACAGGCATCAACATGAGCACGCATTCCTCTAGTATCCGCACAGTATAAACATCGCATGCTATAGTAGCTCGGAACGCCGATAGGGAGTCAAAACGAAAATGGCACCGCCCGTCGGTGCCAAGCACATTGAGTGATCCGTTTTTTCATTTGAAGGGAAGAAACGCCAAGGATATTCATTCCAATCTGGGAGCGCTGTTCCGGGACAACACCCCAGGTTATGACACTCTAGTTAAATGGCGCAGACGCTTCCAGTGTGGCCAAATAAGAAAAAGAATTTCAAGGACGGCAACCAAGTGATCGCTGGAGTGGAGCAATTCCTGAACCCTCAAAACCAGGAGTTCTATAACAATGGCCTCCGGCATGTGGTGCATCGCTAGAAAAAGTGGGTAACTTTTGGTGGCGAATATGTAGAGAAAGTCTCAACTCCTACTCGAGTTTGATTGCTGAATCTCTATTCCTTCGTAACAATAATACGAACTTTATGAACGCCCCTCGTAGTTGACTACAAAGGAGAAACAAGGTGAGAGGCTTGATCTTGCTGGTCTGGAAGTACGTAAGGTTGTAATAAAGTATTAAGTGGTCACAAGTAAGCTTCTGTGAAACTAGCAAAGCCATATGCACATATACTGAGCTTATCTGTAACATGTACTTATGATGTTGTACATGGCACAACTAGCATGTACATAACATATCAGCACTTTTTTTGAATTTTACACATACAGGGGAGTTCTGAACACATCCTATTAGCATCTTTGGTGTTTCACATAAGGACATTCTATAGCATATACAGACTAATGTAGAATTCTTCAGACGTACTTAGGAAGTACAAGTATTTTCTGCAATGTGCCAATATGGCAAATTAACAGAAATTAATTAGCTAACTTAATGAATATTAATTTGTGCACAAACTCCAATACAGACGTTCTGTTCTGAGCAAGTTGAGTACCATCCCATGGTGTCGTTTCCATCAATGTAGCCTTTGTATCCAATTTTTCAAACCTTGAAAAAAAGTGAAAAATTTTGAAAAGTCATACGTTACTATGGGCACAAATATCGCAGTTCGCTAGCGGGTAGTCATGTTGAATTGTTTTAGAACCTTGCGCACTTTCTTGTAGTTCTAAAAAATTAAGACAGAGAAAGGCCAGTTTAATTAAAACCACATGATGGGATGTTTCTCCCCACGCCCGAAAATGTGGATGATTTGGTCGCAAGCTAATATTTAAGAGGTGATCTACTTAATCCCTGTTAGTAGGCCAGTTTGGTGGATTGTAAGATATATCTTGACTTGCTCAATAAGACTGATCAATACTGCGTTGGTTCGACATGTAGAGTGTGTCGAACCAATTAAGTATTGTATTGCCCCTTGGCACAAGTTAGCCTGAAACACGCTATAGATGTCACTGCCGTAGTCGGGGACAGGTTGAGAGACCAAGGTAAGCTCCTCCCACAAAGCCGTCTACTCTTTACACTCTAACAGAGCAAACGCCGGAGAGAAGGCGAGCCCCTCCTCGTCTTCTCTCCCTCGTTCGCAATGCTAGAGCGGGAAAGAGGGAGGGCTTTGTGGGAGGAACTTACCTTGTTTTTTTAGCCTGCCACCACCGACTATATATTAGTCAAACAATTTCAATTGTATTTAGGCAGAAGACAATAAGAGAATTACCTAAGCAGCACACTTTGAGTGGAATGTGTTAAGTGGTAATCATGAGCTGATTCGCCACTTACCCGAAAGGCATTTGCTAACTGTCATTTAAAATTCGTCTGTGGACCGAGTAGTATACATGTTTCACCGCCCTAAAAATGAGTGCAAAGTGTTCGACTGATGTGTGAAGAAAAGTTTGGAATCAAACAGGCTACGACTATTTGAGGATAACGAGCAGAAACAGAACAGTGGCAATATAAAGCAAAGTCCACCTCGTGTCATGTTACAACAAAGAGATTGGTATACGACATGTTTAACCACTTTGAATTTACTGAAGATATAAAACATTAACAAAAGCAAGCGGTTTATTTTGAGCTTTATCTGTATTTGATCACTAAGTAGAAATCATGATACACTAATACAATAAATGTCCGTATTTTGCAGTAACGTAATTTTTCTGATTAAAGTAGTGCAAAATGTTTAGCCTGCCGATGCATCTTCATTTAAAAACGACTGATTCTGCGAAGATATGTCGCATATTTGAAAGAATTGAACATGCACTCATGTGCTCTAGTTTTGTAACTATTTTAACTGATAACAATTCGGTCACCCCAAATTGTAGGTAATGCTGAGCAAAATATGAGAGGACAGTACCTTTGAATAAACTCAAGAGTGTAGGCTGCTCCCTCCGGGCACTAGATGTTGAATACGATGTAAGCACCCAGCAAAATGCCTAAAGCTGTATCGATGCAGTTAGTTTCGAGCACCACTGATCGGTCAACAATAACCTCCACTTCACAGGACAAAAGATATTGCAAAATCCTTTAAGACTAGACAAATATAACGTGAACGCATATACCAATTACAGCATTGTGAAATTCCTTAAAGATAATGACTTATCATCGAGGCACAAAAACCCTGCACGTATCGTTGGAGCACAAAATATACCGGGAACGCAGAAGAGAGTCGAACAAAAGAAAACACTAAAATAAAGAATTTTAAACAAAAATAAACTCTAATGGTGCCGGTACCAAGTCAATATACATTTTTAAGTGTAAATCGGAAGAAACATTGATTCGTTTTCTACTCAAGGCCAATTTTATTGTCTATACACGAGAGCTTTATTTCGTTCTTGTACTTAGCGAATGATAACGAAAAGTCGGCATCGTGGACAAAAATGACAAGCAGCGCAGAAAACTGATAAACTAATTTTATTTATTACACAACTGGATCAACATGTGATTCCCACATATCTGTTTTATATTCACGCGAAGCCACTAGCAATAATTATATTCGGGTGTCAAGAAAACCGCATAGAATTTATCGCGTTGAATTTATATTTGCTTGAATACATACGTTAGGCAGCAAAAAAAAAAAAAAAAAAAACCACAACAAATATTTAGGGCAAGCAAAAAAAAAACATTCAACATGTGGCCAAGTTAAGAGACTACTTACAAACATCCCTGCGCCCAACTTAATGCGCGCTGTATTTTAAGACCCATTTTTCCATGAAGTGGACTGGCATGGTTTCGGTTTCGATCGCCCCGTCTACGAAGTAGTGCATCTCCGATCCGCATGAAACTAAAGTCAGCGTTCGCTTGCATTGCACCCATTTGTGAGAGCCCCAATGAAATACGGACCTCCAGCGGCGCTAAACACATGCCTACAATTAGCAAGGAGTAGTGGCACGGACGCCGGCGATCAATATGTCTCTGGCGGATTGGCTACCACTCCAGTGTGCGCAGCAGCACAGCAGGACCCTCCCGGCTCATGTCTAATGTAGGAAACCTCGGACATTGATCAGACGATGGAACGGGATGATCGGCCCAGTATACTTTGTCCTCTTCCATGTGCTACCGTTGTCCCGTGTTTACCTGTGCGCAAATTCTTGCACCTAGGGAGACCAAAACAAACGTGCCTCCGCATTCTCTCCTTATTTCTGCATGCAACACCTACAGTATTATAAATTTAAAGGAGCGGTGCAACGATATTCAATTGGAATGTTTTTCACTTTACACGAGCTTACTGGCACACCTGGGACTCAAGGATACTCACACGCAACGCCACTGGCCAAGAAACTCCTTTGTTGCAGTGTAATTTCAAGGACAAAAGCGATCATTTTCATTCAATCTCTCCTTTGCAAAATTTGATGACGTAACGTGGGGATCACAGTACACCCATATGACGATATTTGAATGCGGTTCATAGATTGGACCCGAGCATTGCGTGGGCACTCGATTTGGGCTCGTGATAATTACTAGCTGGAGAAGCATTCGGGTAGTGGCCCGTGTCCAATCGCTGCAACGACGACAATAGCCGAGCCATAACAATGTCTGGAACTCAGCGCGTGTCCAGTGCTTTGCCAACCCCAGCGCGTGGCTATGATCAACATTGGCGGCATATAATCGGCTCCAGATCACGTGGCCGCTTGTTCTGGCTGCGAGTTGAGGGGGTGAACGCTGCTCGTTTTTCTTTAATTTTTTTCTGGGACTTCTATTGCGTGGGGTGAAAAACGAACGCGTGTTTCATAGGTCATGAACGTCAGGGATCCGTTCTAAGCGGTATTTGCGCAAAGTACAAAAATTGTTGCATCGCCCCTTTAAGGGAAGTCAGATATTAGTAAACGCGAGCACTGCATTTGGTCGGGACGGGATGTCTTGAAGCGAGGTTGGCAAGTCGAATCCGGAACACTGCCCAATGGGCTTCCAAGGTGCTTTGAGTTATATTACTGTGGTGTAGCCTACCCGAAGGTATAGGTCAATTTGAGAAGATGCCGTTGCACAAAGTAACCGATTCCGAGTCATCGGGGTGTTGGCCGAAAGTCGGTCAAATATATATATATTTGATGTTGCTTCCACTATTACAGAATCATAGAAATGGCGGACCTCGAGCCGTTCACCACACGGAACACCTCTGTACCGGATTCATGCGAGAGCCGGCGGGGCACTTGAAGGCATGAGCGAAGTTTCGCTTCGTGCCTGAGGGGCACGATGCACTTGGTGTGTGAAGACAGGCGGTCATGCTCAATGCCCTCCCTGAGCTGGCACATCTTGGCGCAGTGGGCCACGAAGAAAATCTGGCTTGAGCTGAACTGTAGTCCTGGCAGCACCACGCTCCTCTTGTACGCGGGAAGCTCTAAGAAAGCTTTGTATGCCACGCTCAGTGATGCGACCTCCGCTAACAAATCTTCGGAAACACCCGCTCCTTGATACTGGACCTGAAATTGGTAATGGCTTTTATAAGAAAGGGTGTGTCGTGCATATGGCTGTCGCATGTATGTGACGGAACTAACAAATATGCTATTATTTTAGACCCGTGTTAACGACTTGCACTATTGACATGGTGTTATACAGTGTTCATTTAGGGTGGGTTCCGGGGGTTCTGATGTATCTTCTGTTTATAATAGGGGTTTTATAACCTCAATTTTATGGAAATGCTACGCCAAAAAACCAGTATAGTTTGCGGAAAGAAAACCTCTTGAAAGTGCGGCAACTTGTGGTGAATTAAAATGTTCCAAGCCCTAAATATTTCAGGGCATCTTATTTTGATTTTCTAGCTCTTGCCGTAAAACTTGTATTGAAACATATATCTCAAAAACTTATATGATGAAGTCTTCTGAGCCACATGTTCAAAGAGCTTGTACTTAGTTGCGAAAGAAAAATCCTAAATACAAAACAGGCGTGCTATCTTTAAAAGCTATTGCTGCCTTCCTCTGTAACCATATTACTTAACTCTAACAATTAATATTATTATTATTATTATTATTATTATTACTATTAATAAAAGATGAAAATAATAATATTAATAACAATAAAATAACAAAATAACAATAACAAAATAACAAAGCTAAGTAATCTAGTGCATAAGGTAGCTGTACATCATCATATCATATGCCGAATACTTCTGAATGATCGCTTGACTTTAGAACATAGATGGAAATCTTAAATTAAGCGAATTTTTTAGTATAAACAATGCATACATCTGTGTCCACTTCCAAAGGAGACTTCATCGAAAGAACTATGGTGTATGCCGGGAGACCAACGGTGCGGGATCTGCACACCAGTGAGGTGATTGGTGGGCAGTTCACTATTTCGGAAATATGTGGCTCCCATACCGTCGGCCTGGTGCACTATAAAGATCCGATGTGCGGCGCGTGAAAGATTACCGTGAAATCGAAGACGAAGTTGACGTTGGCTTATCATTTTAAGATTTCCGAACGCAAAGAAGGCAAATGGAAAAAAAGAATGACCTCGCTTCGCGTTCGTTTTATATTTGGTGAGTTCTGAACTCACAATGACAAGGGAGAACGACTTGTGAGCTTCCAGGATATACGCAACGTCCGCGTCAACCCAAGGGTACATCGGAGGAGTCCCACGTTCCCCATGTAGCGGAGTGTACTTTGGGGTAGCTGCGAAGTTTCTCGGGATTCGCCACTTCCCCAGATGTGTATTTTGACAATCCTGAACTGAAGTTTTACATTTTACAACATTTCACCCCAATCTGAGAAATGCCTACAAACTTTCAAATTAAGAGTAACTTCAGACAGTCAACTTTGGAAGTAAAACCCATGGTCCCCCCTCCCCCTTCTATCCTTTTACCGCTTCCGTTTTTAAATAAGGTAGGCTAGTGAAAAGTTAAGAAGAAAAAAAAAACATTCGGTTATCGAGTGCGATAAGACAGTAGTCGACTCCTCCACCACACTTGGTCTTTCTCGCGTGAGTTGAAACGGGGAGCCGCCAATGTGCAAATAGTCGCCTACCAGTTCCGGTTCTGAACTAGACTGCGAGTTTCTCAGTATTTGAGAAATCAAATATAAACTCTATCTTCTGAAAATGACTACGTAATATTATTGTCAGACTTAATTCCCTCATTTGATAAAAGAACGATGAGCACAAAATCAGAAGACATACGTGAACCGGAAGTGTGCCGGGGTAGATGGCGCCGCTGATTTCGTTGCCAAACAAAAATGTCCGAATAATGTGCCTGAGTGTACACAAACATTTCGCAATATATTTTTTCTCGGCAATGTGAGGCACACAACGCGTGCCGCTAGGCGCCCTCCATGCAAGCTATGGAAAACAACAGCACCGTCCTTGCTTGGGGCAATTGGTGCTGGAGTCGCCATCTCGTTGAACTTATTGAAAATAAATTTAGCAAAAACTGTCAAGTCAAAATTGTTTAGAAAAACAAACACGCAAATATCATAATAATTATTCTCGTCGTAGTCTTGAAATTAATATAGAGGACTGCTCTAGTCCGTACTACATATTTTGTCCCATTCATCTTTTAAGTTTTATCAAAAAATTGCCTCAAACCTTGCTCAAAACAGTCCAAAGGGTAATAGTTATAAATTTTATTAACAATAGCGAGCGCTTTCAAGGAGAAATCGCAGGGTGTATGACGTTATTATGTCTTCGTAATAACCTTCCAACAGAATGAGTACTCTGGTGCATTTTTAAACTAATCTTTTAGCAGCGAAATTTGCTTAGTAGAAGATGAGGTGAAAATAATTTTAGAGGGGTACGGAACGAAAATTGAAATATTCAAATTTCGTTCGGAAATGAGTCAAGCATGACGATAATAACCGTAAATGATAATCGCACAATTGTATTTTGAACGACTGGCTATATTTTTGTTCCAAACGGTTCACTCGATCAAGCGCTCGAAGAGAAGCGAACGGAGAGCGCGATGCGTCACGGGATATCCAGCGCAACAAAAACAGAAAAGAAGATTTCCAGCATTTAGGACGTAGCAAGGCTGGCGTGGTTATGGCTTTGCCGTTGGTGTCGTTGTCAGAGTTGTGGTGGTGTCAATAGCGTGAACGCGTTACAACTGAGCCGTTCGAAGTACCCGTAGGGTGACGAGCGTGAGGCTAGCCCAAGGAGCACGTAGCTTCCACAGCACTGTCAGCTTAGGGGTGAACGGGGGGGGGGGGGGGGGGGGGGGGGAAAGCAACTTTTGTCAAAATTTTGAGTGACGGGCTAATCTTTTAGTGGGAGAATGGCTGTGTCCGGGTACATTAACTAGGGTCCGTAAAAAAGGGGAGTCCCCCCTTTCCGTCTTCTTGAACATTTTGGCACAATTCGCGATTTGTGAGTTAAGGAAAGCTAAGAAGGAAAATGTTGAAATCAAAAGAGCGGCGCTGCTCCGATGGAACTTGCTACGTCATGACTACGTAGCAAGTTCCCCAACGTTGATAGACTACCTCCCAAAGAGGCTCCACATGTCTCCCCCAGATGCGCATTGAAAGATCGTTTAATCAGCTTTAAAATTAGTTTTATTGTGCCTTTCAAAGAAATAGTGGTATTTTTGAGGTTATGCTGAACATGCAACACATAAAGCTAAAAATAAGCGCTGGAATTTTGTTTTCGTACCCCTTTAAAGGGAAACTCCGCTCAATTCCGAACATTTCGGCATATAAGTAATTTCGCATTAAAAAGCCCTAGTAAAGACACTACGTCGTTTGCTTTTCGAAAAAATGGGGTATATATTTTTAAATCAATTTTGAACACGAGGGGAAATCGAATCCGAAACTTCGGCGCCGTCCGGCAACATTGGCCTTGGGTTGCCAAGAACATGACCATCACGTGGTACGAGATGTCACGTAATCCTCTGCGCAACGACGGGCGGGATTGTGGCGGGCGTGTGCCAGGCGCAATTGTCGTCTGCACCGCACTCTTTACAACGTTTTGGTGTCAACGACATTCGACAACGTCTGCACAACTGCGGCATAAGTCTGCGCACGTGGTGTCCGCAGTGTGGACGAAACTAGAGACAATAATCACAACCGGTGAGACGACGACGGCGGTGTGACGCGGGAAACGGCGGTAACGGCGAGAGACCACGGCGATGCGGCCGGACGGCTCCCATGAAGCGCGCTGCGCAGGCGCGTTACACCAATCACGTGGACACCGCTGAGCGCCGAGAGGAACCGTTCCTAACGTCATCCGCTACGCTAGCCCGGAGAAGTAAAAACAAGCAAAAGGGGGATATGGTGATTAGTGATGGGACGAATCTTTATTCGAATCGAGATTCGGAGCTGAATCTGAAGATTCGGGACGATTCGGAAGAGTAGCCGAATCTCAAGCGATTTGGAAAAGTTCGGAAAGATTCGGAGCGTTTCAATGGTTACCAGATCACGTTGATGAGTGTTTCAACTTTTCTTGATATTAAATTCACTAAATTCAACAAAGTGCACAACAGAATATTGTAATATAATATCATATTAATAAATAAAATGTTCCGCTTTGTTTATAATATTTTGGATGTTTGTCGAGAACAGTAGCCAGACTTCGCGGGAAAATTGGTTTCGATTCCTGATTACGACCAAAATAGGCATGCTTAGTGCACGTGGAAATACAAGTGGATGTTTTCATCGCCGCAAGAGATCAATGCCGTACGTGCTGTTCGGTACAGGCGCATTTCGTGCCCACAATTACGTTTATAGTTGCACACCACACAAGTGAGTATGTTCGATTCCATTATCTTCAACGTGTGTCCACTGAGGTATTGTTATCGGAACGCGGGAAACAATCTGATAGCATCCTCGATCATCCGCACCGGTGCGCACCGGTGCACGGAGGTGCGCCCGTCGTCTTCGATCAAGTGCACCGGTGCGCACCGGACGTCCTCGATCAACGGAGCGCACCCTCCCGGTGCAGCTTTTCGTTGCCCCAACGCGCACCGAGAAATTCACGGTGCGCCGGGGTGCAGTCCCATCAGGCATTGCGGCCAGGAGCGGGAATCGAGGAGATGGCGGGAATAGCAGACGCGCAGTCTGTCGAGGTGGCGACCTTGCGAAAACGAACACGCCTCGCATCTGCGCTCGATGAATTCCTCAGCTTTTCTGAGAGCGAGACGACGAGCTTCTTATCATCGCCGCGGTTACCGGCGATTGTTGCGATGGCAAGGAGTGCCCGAAAGGTATGAACTTCGTGGAAAGCGTTGCGAGGTGTTTCTATGACACCGAGGTACGGCCATTATGTGGTGGTTTCTTTCGAACCAACAATGATGGGCAGCATATACCTGTGAAATTGTCACCCGCTTCGTGACCCCATCGGCAATCACGTCCACGATGTTCATTCGTGTGGGACAGCCAAATCCGCGAGTAAAAAGACAGGAGAATTGACAGCAGACGAGCACCGCGCGCGAACCTACGCAAGAAAAAACGAACAAAATGCGAGGTGACGCATGGTGGAGCTCGCCGCTGCGGCCGCGGTGCACCGCCGCGGCGCAGTTTGTCTTCGATGTCGCACCGACTTCGTGCTGCACGACCGAGGAGCGCTGTGCACTGTCCAGGTTTCAGGGCGATTCCGGTGCGAGTTGATCGAAGATGCTATGAAACTCCTTGCGCCGTACTATTAAAGTCTCCTGTACTGCTTTTGTACCTTTGGTTAATGATATCCGATTTAGTTAGTGTTTGTTTCCGAGCAAAAGTTGCGTTGTGCACCCCTGTGTTTAGTTTCTTTTTCATCAAATAAAGTTCACGTACACAAAACTTGCGGCAGAGAACGGAGAAACGAGGGCGACGTTTTTCTGCGCAACCGGTGCCGGTACGTGGTCAAAGTTGTGACGAGCAACATTCATCTCGCTCTCGCGCCTTACAGGTACAGACATACGCAGCTCTAGTGAGGGAGACGAATCATTTCCTTGCCTGAATATATTTACTGTGCGTTGCACCACATTATGTATCATACATAGCATCTTGCTACATTTTAAAGATCACCGCGAAACCGCACAGAAAAAGAGACCGTACATACTAGCGCCAGCGTCAACCACACCGATCAGCTTAGCTGGACCTGGGCGCATGCCAGGTTTAGAATGAAAGTACAATACATACCATACGTTGAAATGAACAAGACGAAATCTGGTTATGTGCAGCATCAGAACCTAGAAAAAACGCAACTGACCGCATTCGCGAGGTTTAAGACAAGGTTCACGCTGCCCGTCTGCAACCAGCGACGAATCTGACGAATTACGAATCTCCCGAATACTCGTCGCGGGAAGTTCGGAAATTTCCGAATCTGTCCGAATTCGAATCTCTGGTGATTCGTTTCATCACTAATGGTGATGACGTGTAGTTAAATGTTGGCTACGCCCATACCGTAGCCTTGACTGCGCTGTTGGTTGCGGCTGAATTCGACCGCTCGATTTAGCCGATTTCGGCAACTTGGCTAGTTGCAAAGATTGCAGGACCGTTTGAGAAACATTTAGACCGGACTGCGTCATAATATTTCACGTGTGGTCTTCCTATGCAATACTAAAGAGGACTGCATTTTTTTTCCAAAACCAAAAATGAAGCGGAGTTGCCCTTTAAAGGAACAGTGACAGGGTACTTAAGCAAGCCGATGTTTATAGTTGAACATTACCTATGAGAGCCTAACTATAAAGAACAAAATTAGTGGCTCGAAACTCCTAATATTTCCACCCAGAACACGCAGGCCGAGAATTGGCCGGTTTAGGCGCGCTCACTCTTATCCACGGTCACGTGCCGTCCAAACTGGTGTATATTAAAAATATGGAAGGTCGTGGGTCATCTAAGGTACACGTTTTATTTAAAAAACAAAATATAATATGAAGTCTAGTTTTTCTGTATTCTGAAGAGCTGCAAATACGCTGATCTAAAAAAGTTGTTGCACATGTCACAGGAAGTAGATGTGCACGTCATTCTCAATACGGCGACGTGCAGCGCGGGCTGGACGACGCGACGGCGGCGCACGGCGGACGACCGTTGCGACGGACGGGAGACCGCTACTTCGGAACTGTGATTCGTGGTACCGGCTAATTGATCTTCAAGCACAGAACAGCGAGGGGAATGGATATAAACACGAAGCAATCCCACGACAAACGGTCAAGCAACGTCCTCTTTGTCGTCGTCCGAGAATCGGAGGAACGGGAAAGAATCTGGGTAGGGAGCGAGAGTCACGTGACTTCCGGCAACACATTCCTTCGAGCCTCCGTGCACATGTTTAAGTTTCGGTTTCGAGCCGTTGCGTTTGTGACTTTATTACAAATATGCGTTATTCTGTAGCAAAATATTGATTGGCTAGTCTTCTAACACCATACTAAATCGCCTAACTATTTTATTTTATTCGAGGGGGGGGGGGGGGGGGAAGGGGGGAAGGGGGTAGATGTCAGTATCTCTTTAAATGAACAAGTGACACGAAATTGTCAACTTTGCGCTTTCAGTCGCCTGTCGATCATTGTCCCAGATTCAGAGATGACAGTAATGACATATATACTGTAATGAAACTACTGTCATTAAATTACTTTTGCTTTAATGAGTAATGTAATTGATTACTTTTCAATGCTAATATTTTAGTAATGTAAGGAAGTCTTTTCAGGCAGTAATTTTGAACAACATATTACTCATTACTTTCGTCATTCCTTTTTTCCGATGCCCATCTGAAAACAAAATATGCGACGCGGGAATCGAGAGTGAGACGGGGTCGAAAGACGAAGCGGATGAAGAAAGCTTTCGAGTGAACACAAAACTGGAAGGCCACGGTTCACGAAACCCATTCAGTACAAATTCGCGGCGAAAAGTAATCGGAAGCCGTTCCACGCTACAATATGGAGGTTACCCACTACTACGATATCAACACATTTTAAAACCTGTCACCAGGAGTCGGGAAATTATCCTAAATATCTTGCCAAGGAATCCAGAACTTCTCATGAGTTGCCTTGTTCTTCGTGGGTAAAGGTGACTTTTGTATGCTTTGTGCTCCGTTCACCCCTAAGCTTACAGTGCGGTGGAAGGTGCACACTCGTTGAAGCAGTCTTGCGTCGATCCTTTGCCGCTTTATATTTATGCCCCGCCAACAGCCACGCGCAGAGAGCGACCCAGGTGGTGAAAGGGAGACGGGTGTCCGCTCTGTCGAGCGCGTAGCTACCACCGCACTATCACTTATGGGTGAAAGGAACATAGTTGGAAACTGCAAAGCGCCACAAAGCAGGCTCACATGGAAGTTAAGTCAGGGAAAAGCAAACCCGCAGATAGAGCCCCTGTTTCGTCGGGAAGGACATATTTCCGGAGGCGCCCTCCACCCCTTTCTTCTCTCGTAGCGTTTCTCCCTAGAAAACATTTGGCCCCCTTGCGTGACAACGCACGATAATTCGCGCTCTTCTCGTGTCATGGAACAATACCCATGGAGAAGAATGTCCGACAATGCGTCGACCAGAGCCTTGAGAGAAAACGGTTCGACTGCGTTAGAGCCGTTGAACAAAATAGATTCCGGAACGATGGAGCTAGGCCACGTAAAGGTCAGTTTAGAAGATCTCACGACAGTCGTTTCAACTTCATGTAAAAACAAGCTGACATGGCTCGAGCAACCAAAGTGGACGACTTTCCTAAAATTAGGAGGAGGCAATCAGATCACCGATTAACCGATCAACTTCATCGTTGAACGAACAGCGAAACCGGTGACCTGTCTTTTTTCAGAAGCTTTACATTGCGTTTAATGATTCTATCGTCAGGGGAACGAATTACTGCCTGAACGAATCTAAGAGTAATTTCGAAGTAATTTCATTACATTTAAAAAGTAATTTTGATGTATGTAATTAATTCTAATGTGCGGTAATTGTAATGTTATTTATTTACATTTGCGCATTTCTGAGAAAAGTAATGGGTAATGTAATTTAATTATTTTGAAAAGCTTACCTCATTGGCAGACGTCACAGGCAGTGGAGTCTCGTCGTATACCGCTCACGCGTCGAACCCGTCCACCAGATCTTCCACTCACCCATGTCGTCGATGTTGCTGCCACTCACACCATAGCCACGCATCAACGCGCTCACCACCAACTGCGTTGATACCATGAGCGTAGGAGTCAGGGCGAGCACTCGCAATAGATTCTAGGTCGATCCTCTCCGTTATATAGAGTAATAAGTAATAATTTCGACCCAATAAAGACTCACCACATATGTCAAAAGAGGATCATCTACTAGGCTTATATACTTCGCAACTACTCGCACCTAGTTATACTTACTTTCACCTAAAGGCGACAAAACCACCAACATTTAGCTTTTGGTTCTGGGATAGGAATAATATGACATTTAGGACACTGAATCACTTCCTCCCGGACGAAACCAGCCTGGAGAAATATTTTCGCCGCGAGACACACTTTAAGTGAGGCGTGATTCCAAAGGTAACCTTCATTTTTAATTTAACCTTTCAGTAGAAAACAAATAATGCTTGTACTATTTATCGTAGCAACGAGGCGACGCCAGCCATAGGACTCTAATTTAAGCTTCTAAGCAGACCGCACTAACTACGATCACACCACGCTCCGCTCGGCTCGGGAAAATGGGTTATGCTAAGCGCGAGTTCGTCTGCTTCTTGCGCAGGGATGGCAACGACATCAAAACGACGAGCTCTGATTGGTGTATTGGTAGAATAGGGGGTAGACCTCAAGGCAGCTAGCATTGAGGTCTGCCCACATTTCTTCCAGTCAGAGCCAATGAGAACTCGGCGTTCTGACGTCACCGCAATACCTGCGCAAGAAGCAGACGAACTCGCGCTTCGCATAATCGAAGCCCGAGCTTCAGCCAAGCCTAGCAGGGATCCTCAAGGGTTCGGCAGGTGACTACCTCCCGCCCTCAACATCGACCGCCGCGTCCGGCTTTGGCTAGCGTTGCGCGTTGGCTTTAGCAGATGGTATTCGGAAAATGGCGTGAGCTGGTGCTGCCTTTAGACATGGGTTCGTTTGTGCACCCACAAAGAAGACGCTTGTTGCCATGGTGACGGTGATCATAGCAGACGGAGTTTATTGTGTGTAAGAGTACGGCGGTGTGGTGAAATCATGTACCTGCATCGGTCCTCTCGTTGTTGAGCGGAACGCGAACAAACATATTCAATATGGGGATTAAAGGGGTAGTGCAACGATTTTAATGTTGAAATAATTGGCAGTTTGTATTTTTGTATATTGTTTTTCCAAGCTCAAGTGACCAAAAACGCGTCACCTTGTCCCGATAATCTGTTATTTTGTTGAATTGCAACAAAAAAATGTTTAAGGAAGTTGAAGCGTCGTCATGCCAGGAGAATTATTTATGTAAACATATAATCTAGAACTTGCTGCGCTATTAGTGTCTCATAACTTGAAACGTTACAATGACTAGCAGACATCGCCAACGTTCGGCGCCTAAACTCCTAAGTCAAACACCGATGAACAAAAACAAAAAAAAAAAAAAACAGGAATTGTGTGCGGGCGCCAAAACCCCGATATTTTTTTAGTGTTATGACTTCACCAGTGACGCATTCAGGGATCCGCAAGCCGCAATCAGAGTGGAAAATATTTCAGCTTTCGGCGCCCCGCAATAACTAGACGTGAAGGGCGTTGCTCGCTTTTCGGTAACCCTCTCAAATGGACAAAGGGAGGCTGAGATGCAGTTACTTTTGCAGTACTTTCTTCCTCAAAGTCACTAAAAAATCCCACATAAAGGTATTTTTATGCCTCCCCCGTCCTTCGCCACCACTGCGCCACCGCTGTACATCTTTCCTTTTCCCGCTGCGGCCACCACATGAAACAACCGAACAGCCCCGTTGACCCCCCTCCTTTCCCTCCCCCCCATACCCGCCCCCACTCCCGCTTGACTTCCATTGGCCGTTACTCGTGATAGCCCGCAACCCACATATTGTGCTTGGCCACCTGGGGAACCGCCATGACACTACTTCATCGACCGCGTCGGTCACCGGTGCGCTGGCTACATCACCCAATCAAGACCGCACACTTCCAAACCGCAACAAGCCGCGGAAGTAAAAATATATATATATATAGATATATATCCCTGTTGCCGCACCTACAGCCGCATTCTTGTTTGGTTTGAACCACCTCTGAGTTCATTGCTAACTCTGCGCACAGGCGCAGAGTTAGCAATGAGGGGCGGGGGGGGGGGGGGGGGGTGGAGCAGGGGGGTGGAGCAGGACCAAGTTTCCGAGCCCCCCCCCCCCCCCCCTTTTTTTCTTCTTTTGTTCCTAGTTTGGGTGTTAGCAGTTCACCTGGCATGGGCCTTCGGCCTATCTGCTGTACCCCGTCTCTCCTGAGCCGAAATAAATGAAAAGAAAATGAAAATGAAAATAAAAGTGAAATGACCCTTCTATACATGCTGACCAACCGCCCTCCTCACCTCCGCCTAACACAAAAAGTACCGGGGCAACGGAGAGGCTTGCTTGAAAAGTCAAAAACAGAAAAAAAAATATGATAGGCAAGGCTCATATGACTGACTGACGACAGGTTCAGAGCGAGGAAAGAGGGGACAGAGAAATTATTGGACTGTCAGAGCCACTGGCTTTCTGATATTGGCTATACGCCGGCATAAGCTGTCCAATATTGGACTGTCAAAGCCAATAGCTTTCCAATATTGGATATCCGCCGGCATAACCTGTACAATATTGGACCGTCAGAGCCAATGGCTTTCCGAAATTGAATCTTCGCTGGCTTAAGCTGGTTAACTTGAAACTGTCAAAGTCAAGACATCACCAATATTGGTGATGTCTTGGTATAGGCTGGTCAGTATTGTACTGCCATTATCAATGGCTTATCGATATTTGTGCCACCTAGGCTGTAGACCCGCGACCCTCTTTTTGACTGTGCAGAGGTAGGAAAGTGGAAAAGAGTCATTCATGCGCTCGCTCGGGGTGAGAATTTCATTTAGCCAACTTCATGTAGCGTACGTCGCCGGTGCTTTGTAACCGCGATTACAAATACATCCTTAGCTGCCTATAGGACTATTGCAGTTCTTTTGCCGGCTGCTCTCCCTTCGCATTGCCTTACCTCGGCGTTGACAACTTAATTCCGTTTTTAGATTTAATTATTTTTGTCTTTTCCAGTGTATTTTGTATGTATATGCATTACGTAGCGTTAACGTCTTCTACTTTGCCCATGCCGCTGCCATGTTTGTAGTTCTTTCTGTGTGCTCAATTTTTTATTTTAATGTTTCTGTGCATATTTCGTCATTGTCGACGCAGGTGTCAACAAACATAAAGCCGCCGCTTACGCCGCAACCGAAGTGACTTCTACTCTCAGTTTTACGAAAGTCTATAGCACTATAAAGTCGTCCATTGGACTCGAATGAAGTCTCGAGAGGGCTGCTTCGACTGCCAGTGCAGATATCATCAGTGTAGGCAGAGCAACGACGTAGCAATCTTGACGCGAGAGCATACTGCGCCTCGAGCTGGCCGGCCGCACTCGCTCTGTGGAAATGTGAGCGTGGGACTCTCAAGCCCCGTTAGCTTACTGAAGTTGCAAGACGTTACTTTGTCGTCGCGAATCCTCTGCCCTTCGAACGGTCGTAAGCCGTTGCGCCCGGCGTATATCCTACGCAGCATCTTTCAGAAACCGTCCGCGCAGCATCGCAACCTTCTGTCTGCGAGCGTCGGCGATACATCGTGTGTTGAAAGTCGGACGATGTGCTGTCCGTGGTGTCTTTTATGTGTAACTCTTTCGTGAAAACTTTTGAAGTTTAAAAACGCGAACCTAACAGTTTACAAATAATTTTAAATTTATTGATAAAATATATAATATATATATTATATATATTTATTTATTTATTTGTGAACATCGTGCGCAAAAAATAGTAGCGCTAAGTTCTTCATTCTAAATAATAGTGTGGTTTGTACGACGTAAAACATAGTGTTTCCAAACTGCCTCGTTCAGGATCACTTTTGGGCTGGACAGCTTCTTTAGAAGTTCAAAAGCTGGCCTTCAAAGAGCTGTCCTGTTCAATCGGTATTGACAGCAGGATAGAAGCTATGCGTGTTTTAGGCCAATCGTGTCTCCGGTTAGGGTAACGTGACTACAGTCTCGAAGCTGGGGATAAGGCAGAGCACGGAACCTGCCAGCCCAAGGCCACGCATAACATCCACTGCACTATCAATCTTGGGTACAAGTGACAAATCCTTTCGCTGTGTTCATTGTTGAGATGCCCCTGAAGATTAGCCTTTGTAAGCGCACCCCCGTTCTGGCCTGCTTTCTTTCTACTCCTTCTCTCGTTTCCTCTCTCTCCCTAAGCTGAAGGCGTGGTAGACGGTGCGTACTCGCCGGACCAATGAACCGCGTAGTTTTTATCGCTTGATCCCGCTCTCTGTGCGCGGGAAACGGCAGAAGCGTGATCACGTGGTTTGACGGATGACGCATTAGCGGTTAACAAACCCAGAATGCCTGCGAAGACCGGACCTAGTTTCGCGTGGGATGCGGCCTGCGGGCCTGCTGTGGATTTCGCTTCTGTGGTAAATGGTATCTCGTTCGAAAAGTCCTACCCGTATCGATTTCTTCAAAGAAGCGCAAGACATCTTTGTGAATCGTTTAGTGTTCGGTTCGGCAAACGGCAGCGTGTGCTACATCGTGCTGAATATTCACGGATCACTTCCTTCAAGTTTGTGCGGTTGGTCTGCAGTGCCCGTGTCGACATCTACCTCGAATTACATCTTTCAAGTCCGGTATTTTCAACATAAGAGCGCTGCAACCTACTTGGTGATCATTGTCCGTTCTTCTACGGGTATACTCTTCCGGATAACCTCTAGAACTAGGCAGTGCCTATCTCCTGGCAGCCGGGAGAATAATTTTCCTGCAATCTTACCGACAGTCGCCTGCCATAATGTCTAAAATAATGTCAACTGCAGGTAGAATACTGACTTCCTTATTCACCCTGCGTTTCGCGAAAACACGTTTCGTGGCCACCTCTTCGTGAATACACGTTGCGTCGACATTCACGTTTCATCGACATTTGTTATGCGAATTGCACGCTGTAGGGGCATTTTAAAGCCCGTGTATTCCTGAGGCGCGTGCTCACTGAACCAGCCCACCCTTTCACGCCGCTTCATGGTAAGTCTGCAACAATTCTTTGCAAAAGAAAAAAAAAAATGCTATTCTGAGTTTTTTTTTTTTATGAAACATCGCGTGTTGATGAAACGATCTGTCGATGAAATGTCGTTCGATGAACTGATTGCACCACCAGTGAGGGGCGACTACCGGTAGAATTTCTGGGGAAAAATTCGGCCAGCTGTCGGGAGACTGGACTCTACCCAACAATTACCCCTGTTGTTGTTTGCTTTGCAATCTTCTTAGTTGTATAACAGCTGAGTAGTACCTCTTCACATATTACAAAGTCCTTAGTTTGTACTTGTCTACAGAATAGGCTGTGTGTAATAAAACTTTTAGGAGATTTTAAAGATATCCCTTGTATCTGTGTACCTTTCTTTTTACAAGCAACTTGGCGAGTGCACTTGCAAACAGCTGGGCGAGTGCAACGATGGCCAAAAATCAGCAACAATGACGGCCATTAGATCGGGTCGCACTTCCAGTGTTGTCCAATATTACGCCGGTCTTTGCCAATGTGGGACGACCATTGGCTGGAACCATGGTTTAGCAATGGCCCAACATTGGCACCAACGATGGGGCCGACATTGGCTGGAACGATGGCTGAACAGTGGCCCAACATTGGCACCAATGACTGGGCCAACGTTGGATGGGGTAGCGCTTCCAATATTGTCCAATATTGAGGCCGGTGTTAGCCAATGTTAGGCCAATGTCGGACCAACATTGGTGTGCTGCCTGGGACTCTTTCAAACCAAAGTATTAAAAAGCGGCAGTTACAAGCCGACAATATTGACAGTATTACTTAGCGCCCTTAGCATCAAGATGCGCGATCAATGCTATGTGTTCGTGTATGATAGAAGCTGGAAGCACTAGGTGGGTGCAACCGGTTCAGTCAGGCCAAAATATTGGCGATATGCGCGGCCAAAAGCGTCGCTGTTCGCTCTTCTTGCAGCATAGTGGTTAGCCGAAGTTACCTAAGCTGATGTCACACAAGAATACAGTGATCTCACTCACGGAAGATTAACATCAAACAAATTAAAAATGTAGAACGCAAACAGTTTCTCCGAAGTTTTCAGCTGCCAATACGGAGCCGTTCGCATGAATCATGACGAGTAGGCAAAAAAGGTCTGGCCGTAAAGTCAACTTAAGGAAGCCTGCAGAGGGAGACTCTGAAAGGTCTCATTGCTAATAGCTCGCAGAGTTTTATTTAGCTTCTGTTTTTCTAGGGGTGTTTTTTTTTTGTTAGTCGTGTTGTTGCAGTTGTCATACAGTGTTTTCAGTGCCTTTGATTCTCATTTGTTCGCCGGTAGCTCGGCTGTCATGATTAAACGGGAAAGCCTAGGTGATTCCTGCGCGGAGCAGATAGTGATAAAAGAGAATAAAATAACTAATGAAGAGACAGCTACACGTGACGGCGACACGTCAAAACAGGTTTGAATGGAAAAAATATTTTTTTTTTTTTTCGGTTTAGACCGTCGGCTTACCTCGGTGAACAACTTATGAGCGCAGCCTTGACAAGCTGTTCCAGCTTTCTCTTTTCGAGATATAATAATAGGACTGCTCCCCCAAGCAAACATATGTCTCCTGTAAGTTTGTCTAGAAGGGCGCCCCTGACTGATCTAAGGATGCCAAAAAAAACTATACATAGTTTGCACTAACGTGATTTGGTCATCCTCTCTATTCATGGAGCGTAGCCTTTACAGTACTAATTCTACAAACAAGAAACGAGCGTTGCGAGCGAGCGTAAACGAGTCAGCGCAGCTTCAATTGCATTAACTGCAGGCTTCCACTACCAGCAAGGAGGACGGCTTTGACGGCACGTACAAGCCATGCATAGGCACTTTTATATGCCGTAAATGAGTACTAAAATAGGCGAATCCTGCAGCCACGTAACAATGCCACACGCCCCTCGGGGGTAGTTTGGATGCAATTCTAAGATGTGCTCGCTTAAAGTTCTTTTTGACATTTATTTTGATTGCACTTAACATGAAAACTGACAGAAATCAACGTAGAGCCCTCTGCTCACCGTATTACCGAGAACGTTCACGGCATAAACATGTCGATATAATGCGGTCACCTCGATGGTCAATCGTGGGACCAGCCATGAGTCTTTCACTGCTGTCTTCACTCATAGTCCGGTACGTCGGCTCCTCGAGGTTTCATGTCGCTCCAGCCTCCCGTAGTTTTGCCTTCACGGAAGCCTGCTGATTGACCGCGCTCCTAATCCAAATACTCCGGAGACACCATATTCCTGAATGGAGCGCAGGTGTGGACACCTCGCGGCAGTCGTCGCCCAGGAGATGACGCTGTGGAGCTGGAGGAGTTTCGACCAGCGCTTCGGGGTCTCTTCTAACTACCTGGACAAAGAACCGGAAAGGCATCGGCTCGTCTTGACTTTGCCGAAATGACAGACCGCGGAGTATCGGATAATCCGGGTAGCTGGCGAGAGGGAGTGGTGTGTTCGAGGCGGGGTTTAAGCCGCACGC
Source organism: Ixodes persulcatus (assembly GCA_013358835.2). Taxonomy (NCBI): domain Eukaryota; kingdom Metazoa; phylum Arthropoda; class Arachnida; order Ixodida; family Ixodidae; genus Ixodes; species Ixodes persulcatus. The sequence goes on along the minus strand of JABSTQ010010630.1, from coordinate 34,497 downwards.
CCGGAGGCCCCCTGGCCCTTGACGACGTCCATTCCCCGAAGTGAAGTACCCAGGGGTTCAGTGGAGGTGGGAGAATTGGTAACGTAACGAACGGTTTAATTACATGGTTGCGATACAGTCGTCCAAATCAGAGAGAATATCGGAGCAGCCTCACGCTCCGCCTTATATAGGGTCCGTTTCTTCCTCACTCTCCGCCAGGGCAGCAGGTACGACGTAGCAAACCGCCGCCAAGTGCGTTGCAGCAAAGTCCGCCGCCATGTGCGACGCAGCCAAAGTCCTCCGCAGTTAGGCCATGCCTCTCTCCATTTCCTGAGCGCACGAACCCACACGCACACACACACGTCCCGTTGACGTCACGGACGCGTAGAAACTTGTTGCCGCAGGCCCTGACAAGCAGGCGACGGTCCCGGACTCGTCGGGACTCGTTTCGCGCAGGCCCCGACAAGCGGGCGACGGTCCCGGACAGATCGTGACTCGTTTCCGCAGCGTTGAAACTCGGACGAAGGTCGCCGAAGGTTCCATTCTTAACAGCCCCTCCGGGGCCAGGGAAACCTCGAATGGCCGGTGGTACAATCGCTGGCCTGAAGAGGTGGGCTTGGAGTAGGCCTTGAGAAGACACTGCAAGCACTAAAGAAACTCCCAATCCTCTTACAACGGAGGCATTAGCTGAAACGTCCCCCACAACACCACGCCACACCGCAGTCAAACGCTCGGAATTCGCCAGAGACCCGCCAGACTGGATTACGAATTACCAAAATTTGCCAAAACAATGCAAGTTAAAACCTTAGGACAATTTCGGGTATCGAGACCCGCTGTCACCAAAACAAAACTCATTTTTTCAAAGAGGTCACTATGAACAAAATACCAAAGACCAAAACTCTTCGCAATTTGTGAGGTCATTTTGGGGTTTTAACGAAGGGCCCCCACTTTGATCCTCATTCCCGTGGATGACGAAGACCTCTGAGATCATCCCTACCGCTTTTCGTGTTGTCAGAAAAATCTGCTCAACCCATCGGCATTGCCGTTAAATTTGCCTTTCCTGTTTCTTACCTTGAAGTCATAGTGATCGATTTTCACGTGACTTCTAGAAGTGAAAATGCGGTCCCTATAGCGCCTATAAAACAGTCCGCCTTTTTCATGCCCCGTCACATTGGTCCTAGCAATCTCCTGAGCTGTATCGCGCAACCCTGACAAACCAGGGTCGCTCTTCTTCTCGGCTGTCAAAGACACTCTGTCTACTCGCAACAGACGATCGAAATTACGTGACGTCGGAGCTACGAGAGATCCTTTAATGATCCCGTTTTCCTCCGCCTTTTTCGCCGGCTCGTTGGGACGGCGTACGCTTTCTAGTGCTACGAGGTCAGGCTGTTCTACCACCTGTTCCCCCTCATCCCGGTTCTCTGCCTCCAACTCTGGGAGTGCTTGCTCCCCGTCAGCTGCCTCTGGCTCTGGATCACTCGTTAACAAAGGGGCGAGCTGAGGCGATTTGGACCTCGTACACGACTGAACTAATCCTTCTCCCAGTTGTTGACCCCTTTCGCGCAGCAGGAAATCTGACCGGTTAGAAAACAAATAAGGATACTCCAACGGGACTGTTTGCAAGACAGGCGCCTCGGTTACTAGCTCTCCGAACGAGCCAGTTATCTTTACTGACGCCATAGGCAGACAGACACTGTGATTTTTAAGCAGCTGCTTGATCCAAACTACATTTCCAGTAAAATCGGATGTCGTTACATATGACGGATGAACAACGTCCATCGTCGCTGCACTGTCCTGAAGCACCCTTCACGGCTTTCCGTTTACCTCGAGCTCGTGAAGATAGGGACGAAGAAGCTTCAGGTCCTTGTCACTACCATTCACGTACGAGAACACAACCCGCGGTTTCTTACATCCGGCCGCTATGTGCCCCGGCTCCTGACAGTTGAAGCACAGGAACGACTTCCTAGCCTCGAACTGCCCTGTTTGGCTTTTCCGCGCCTCGTCGTCGTTCGAGGGTTCTCCGCTCTTTTCTGGGACCTGTTGTCCTGTTTCGGGCTTCTTGGGCCTTTTTTCTCGCGAGCCGTTTCCCTGTTGGAAGGGCTTGCGCTGATCGCTCCGGTCGAGTTCGCATTCCTCTCCGCTCAGCTTTCTAAGCGTTGCGTACTCTTTGGCTAGCTCAGCGGCCCTTTCGACAGAGTCGACTCCTACCCTGTCCTGCACCCAGAGCTTGACTGACTGCGGAATGCTACGAAAGAACTGTTCGAGGAACACACACTCGACTACCTTGTCTTGGCTTTCGTACACGTCCTCGCTCTTCAACCCTTCTATCAAATTGGTTTTAAGCCCGTACGCGAATTTCGAGTAGCCCTCGCTGCTCGTTTTGGATGCGTTTCTAAACCTTTGACGGAACGCCTCGGCAGAAAGGCGTTACCGTTTCAAAAGGCTGGACTTCACCTTGTCGTAGTCGTCCGCGTCTCTAGCACTAAGGCGCGCGACAACCTCTGCAGCCTCACAGGGCAACAAAGTCAAAAGCCGTTGCGGCCACGTTTCTGAGGCGAAGCTCAACTTCTCACATGTCCTCTCAAAGTTAACTAAGAATAGGCCCACGTCTTCTCCAACCTTAAACGGCTGCAAGAGCTTCTTCATTTGATACGACTCGGTCTCACTTGCTCGTACCGCAGCCCCAACTCTTCTGTTCTGCGAGTTTAATCGCTGTTGTTCATTTTCGAGCTCTAGCTTTTTCAGCGCTCGTTCCTCTCTCGCTGCAGCCTGCTCCTGCTCTCGTTTCTCTCTCGCTGCAGTCTGCGCTCGTTCCCGTTCCTCTCTCGCTGTAGCTTCACTTTTAGCGTTCTGAAGTAGTTCCCACGCAATTTTAATTTCCTCTGCTTCCGCGCTCTCTGAAATTGCTTTACTGATCTCAGATTTCTTCATCTTTTGCTCCACCTCCACACCCAATTCTTCACATAAACAGACAAAATTTGTTCTCAGTAACCTCATTAGATCCATGATCGCTGCTTTTTAGCTTTGGGTTTGTTCTAAAACTTGTCGCGAGGTTGTACAAAAACCTAGCGCACGAGTCAAAACCTAAGGATTCCCAGCAGTTCAAAAGTAATTACCCATAATCTGAAGCCCGGCAAATCTCAAAGCAAAGTCCAAACGCCCACCCACTGATGTAGCACGATGTCGCATGGTCCGATCCCAACCGCTGCCAACCAGTTGTTCGAGGCGGGGTTTAAGCCGCACGTCCGGAGGCCTCCTGGCCTTTGACGACGTCCATTCCCCGAAGTGAAGAACCCAGGGGTTCAGTGGAGGTGGGAGAATTGGTAACGTAACGAACGCTTTAATTACAAGGTTACGATACAGTCGTCCAAATCAGAGAGAGAATAATCGGAGCAGCCTCACGCTCCGCCTTATATAGGGTCCGCTTCTTCCTCACTCTCCGCCAGGGCAGCAGGTGCGACGTAGCAAACCGCCGCCAGGTGCGTTGCAGCAAAGTCTGCCGCCATGTGCGACGCAGCCAAAGTCCTCCGCAGTTAGGCCATGCCTCTCTCCCTTTCCTTAGCGCACGAACTCCCACGCACACACACACGTCCCGTGGACGTCACGGACGCGTAGAGACTTTTTGCCGCAGGCCCCGACAGGCGGGCGACGGTCCCGGACAGATCTTGACACGTTTCCGCAGCGTTGAAACTCTGAAGAAGGTCGCCGAAGGTTCCATTCTTAACAGGTAGTAGACGGCGCCGAGGAGCTAACGCTCAGAAGTGTCTGACTACAGCCACCATGTCACTTGAAACCACCTAATTAAAAGACTCTATAGCCGACGGCTTGCGTTCCTTACCGAAAGAAGGTCCCCAGAACTTTCGGATAATCTGGGCGACTTGTGAGGACGAGGGTGTATGTTTTATCTTCGTCAAGGTCACCATTTCCCGATTCATCGAAGGTGATCAGCGGGTCATGGTCGCAGCTTTGCCGCTGAGTGGTGTTCGAGTGGGTGCAATATGGGACGGGACAGAGGCGGAGCCTGATGATTTGAAAGGGCCACACGAGACTTGGACGTAGTTCAACTACTCTACTCAAACTACTGTAGTTTAACTACTTCTCCGAGTAACTTGGTAACTTTCAATTAGAACTTTATATGGGTAATTAGTAGTTTAACTTAACTACATTTTTGAGGTAACTTTTACTCAAATTACTAACTACTTTCAAAATATAGAGCTAATCTTGCTCACCACAAAAGTTTGAGCGCAGAGATAAATAAGACGCCGGCAGATGAAGTGACATTTCCGAGCAAGGTGCCCCCTCACATTCCGTTCCCACGAACTTATAGCGGGCAGCCGTAGAAACTGCATCACAAGTGTCCCTTGACCAAGGTAGCGACGAGCAGCCAAAACATAACACCGGCGCGCACGAGCGCAGGAAGAGATGCTTAACAAGCCTTGGTCGGGTATTGACCTAATCCGGTAATGCACGCAGGCGCCGCGCCTCCAGCTGCAACCGTGAAAGACGGGGACACTCCGAGGGTTGTTGTTGTTTTCATGATGTCTGCCTTTAGTGAATTCTGACTCAAGTGGTTTGGGGGTTTGACGGGTAGGCGCCACTGGAATGACCTCGCAGCTGGGCGCCTGTTCCCATGGTCGCCTCGTCGTCAGCGCATACTCCCTTGCACAGCCGGACTCCCCCGCGCACAAACGCTAACACGAATAATCCGTTCATGGGAGCACCTTCCTGCTTTCAGCTGCAACTGTACGAGCGGCGATGCTTGTTCACGTAATCCTTCGCGTCCTTCCAGTACCATAGTCGCCGGAGAGGATTGCGAGTCACCCTTGGGAGTTCCTTTTGTTAGACCCGGCGTCAGCGGCGAAGTATACTTCGTTTCATCTTTTGTTAAGCCAAAACAATTTTTTTCTTCTGTAGCGTAGCACTAGCACCGCAACGAAACGCGCAGTCGTCCGGATGATATCATCGTCGTAGCGCGAGACTTGAACCCCTGACGGTCAGGTGCACTCGCTCAACGTAGTCTCCGAACGTCGTGGGAACAAAGAGGGGCCAGTCATAACAATCTCAACTTGTCTAAGAAAAAAGAAAAAAAGGAGGAGAGTTTTTTTTTTTTTTATAAAAGACCCTCTAGCCGAGGCAAACCTCACATGTTTCGTTATGGACACCGAAGATGCTGACACTCGCTTTCCCGGCCCTGCACAGATTGTTTCTAAAATTCAACGCTGCCGTTCCCCCCCCCCCCCCCCCGCCCACCCTCCCGCGCGTCGGTGGAACGTATTTTTAGCTTGGCTGGGAACGTCCTTAGGAGGAAAAGGGGAAAACTCTCCGATAAGAACTTTGAAAGTCAATGGCTTTTGCGAGTGACCAAACTATTTTGGTGCGAACACAAGCCATAAAATGGCTGCATTTAATTTAGGCCCGCAGAGGTTTTCACGGATCAAAACTGCTGTTTATTTTCCGACCACAAAAATGTAAAAAGTAACTTCGAAAGTAACTTCAAAGTAACTGGCTACTTTTTTACAGTAATTAGTAGTTTACGCAATTACTATTACAAATGCGTAATTTCTATTCCACTCCAATTACTTTTGGCGTCAATACTCAGTAACTTAACTACCTTTTTTGAGTAATTTGTACATGTCTGGCCACACTCACAGGCATTGGCTACCCTCTCCATAATGCGGATTTCCCACCTAGGGCCTTGGGGAAAACTTTCCCTTCAATAAGAGCGGCGTGCAGTGTCGACCTGTGCCCTTTGAACTGAACATACGACTGTATATGAAATATGAATAGACAATACTTTTTAATCGACAGACCCGGCTCTCCGACGGGATGTTCCTCTCCGGAGTACTGCCCTTCTCTTGGCACCAGTCCAGCTGATCCAGCAAGACAACCGCTCAATCCAAACACACCAATCCTGGTCTCTACATATTTAGTCGCAGCTCTGCGAGCACGGCTTTGGTGAGTAACCTTTTTTCGCCCCTCTTCCGAATGGGTGCCACATATATTGCGTGTTCTCCGATATGCAGTAGTTTTTGCGCCTTGTAATTTAATTGTTCAAAAAGAAGTTACTTTATGGGAGACATTGCAATCAGCGGTTTGAAAAATTTGTCAATGCGTAATTTGGGTTCATATTGGTGAAAATGACCAAACGTCATTCTTGTTTCTCTTTGACGATGCATATACTACCCGAAAAGGTAAACTGACGTAAAAGTCAGCCAAGGGTTCTCAAAACTTGGGATATTAGTCCCAGCCGAAATCCTTAAAGTAGGAGTTATACTAAAGAATGTAAGATTCTCCCAATTCCTTTTTTTTATATTAAAAAAAATGTGTTGAACATGCTCGGCTATATTTATTACTATGATTTCCGGCAGCACAAAGCAAAGTCAGAGGGTAGATTTTGGCCTCTAACGTGATTGGACTTTCCAGTCACGTTGAAACATTGGATTGCACGGCGTTTCCTTTTTCTCACTCATCCAATTTTATATTAGAACACTTTTTTTTTACAATTATCCACCTATGAACGTATGAGCGTGTAGGGGAGAGCGGGGAAACATCGGTCTATGTTTTTACCCTCTTTCTGTGGCTATAATTGTTATGAAGCATTCCTCAAATTATTGGCAGTGTTATTGGCCAACAGTCTGGTATCAGTGTGCGGTGTCTATATTAATACTTCTTTTTCCAATAAGATATTAGTTTATAGGAGAACATTTTATATATAGCAATACCATACAATGTATTTTCAAAAACACTACACTGTCTGATATTACCCCACGGTGGTATTTACGGCCACAAATTAATAACTTATAGACTTAACCTTACGTTCACTGGTGGACGCATCTTGCGCTAGCTACTTCCCTTTCTGAAGGAAGGCACTGCACATGCAAAAAATTTACTATTTTATTAACTAGAAGAATAGACGCTCAAAATTTGCCTTGTACTCGCCTCACCTCAAATTCAGTGAACACACGTGTTTATTTTAATTTTAATTACCAATATTACTGTCACGTGAATCTGCCTGGGCCATGGTTCAAGGCGGGAATCCTAATTATGCGTGCTTGTAAAAAAAATTGTAAAGTAGTCTAGGTGAACCTGAAAATTATCCTTTTTGTTACCTACAGTACTAGTGCTAGCTCTAGCAGAGAAGTTGAAATAGGTTATCCGTTACAGTGAAAAGCTAGGAAGTCTGAAGAACCGCGTTTATACAGAATCGCGCTTTACTGCTGCCACAGTCTACTACTGCTGTTAAAGGGTAACTGCAAAGAAAAAAAAAGTTTTTTTAACAGCCTAATTGGAACAAGCATGTCAAAAAACAATTTTTCCGCGAAAAAAAAAATGTTTTTACAGCAATATTTATTGCGTGAGATTGATGTTAGTTTGCGGCTATTTTGACCATTTTAAATCGCGTGCCACGAAGTTGGGTTTCCGTGACGTCAATCCCAATCGGCTGCTATATTTCTCATTGGCTAAGAGTTTGATTGACAGCTTAGATCTTGGTTGTTAAACCTTTGTTATATGTTGCAATTTCCTTTTGAGCGGCATATTTTTCCGTTTAAAGAATAACCCATGTGATGAAAGTTACTATTCTTTACAAAAGGCTTACAAAACGGGCACTTCCATTTGAATTCATACCATAACAAACAAAAGCTTCGCCATTCTTTCATGGCCGCCGAAGTCTCTGCTCCCGCCTGTCTAGCCTACCTCGACTAGTCGTTTCGCCGAAGTTATCAGCGTTTCGTGCTGACCCACGTGCTTGAGTGAGACTTCTTAAAGTGAAGTAGTGTGTGTTTAGCAGCTGTCGCCAGTGTTAGTGATAGGAAGCGACGCGGGGTTTTGGCTTTCATAGCTCGGTTCTTTCGTTTTCCTCTTTGCTTGCTTAGCGTGCTTTTCTTTTTTTTGCTTGCTTGCTTGCGCGTGCAAATGCCGACTTTTCGGAGGTGTCAGAATAGTGATCCCGACAGCAAGCCTTCCAGCAGCCATGTCGCGCCGAAAGGAATGCTATTTGGCTGGAGGCAATCGGGTGTTCGCGTAGCGACAAACGTGTCCAGTTACGTTCTCGCCATATCGCTCCGGAGGCCGTCGAGATTCGCACTGGGTGCATCGAACGTCCGCGTCTAGACACACAAAATGAAAAAAGCACTATGTTCACTACGTAAAAAATGGTCTCAGTTCACGCATCTGTGGGCAAGTAGGAAATCTTGACCAAATTTATTAACACCGCACGATGAGCGCAACATGTCGCTGTGCAAACGCAGGTCCAACAACACGAAGCATAAAAACGGCAGATTTAGGACAATTCGGAGTTCATTGTTCAAATAAAACGACGTAATTTCGTTGAAAACGCCCGCAGCTTTTTTACTCACGGTATCCGTCGGGAATCTTCCACATTTTGAGACAGAACGAAGGAAGATTTACTTTTAAAAACGCTCGCTGCCTCCTACCGGACCAGTTTGACTGGATCAGCTGACGACGACGGAACTGAACCCGTTAAACATCAACCCCACCAAACCAATTGGCGCTCCGTGTTAGTGTGGGTGTCTACTTTCAAGCACCGCACCACACACACCACGAACATTTCAGCTCTTTGTCGCATCGCCGTGTTGCACCAAACAGAACGAGATCGCCGAAGTCAACGCAGCGCTGTCGTGAACCTTGGCTTGTGGTTGCGCACTCGTGGACCCTTTGACTCCCTTCGCTTTCAAAGCACACACGACGATTACGAATGATACTTTCCGTCTTCCGCGAACATCACAGGGGCACTTCTCCGGTCACGTCTTCGCTATGAGCTCGCAAACCGCGCAGATACCGGCGCCGTGTTTAACATGCGTTGTTGCCAGATCTTACCGGAAGTCGAGACGCTGCATCGTTCAACTCCGCAACGCAAGGAGAGTGAGGGGCGGGGCGTACTTGTCCTCCGCGGGGGTCGAAAGAGCGGGAGTTTCAAATGTGGAGAGGTTCTGACTCCGACTAAATTACGTCCTGTGGCGTAAATATTGCTACAAAAAATTATTTTTTTCGCGGAACTTTTGTTTTGTGACATGCTTGTCCCAATTAGGCTGTTTAAAAAACACTTTTTTTTTTCTTTGCAGTTACCCTTTAAAGTAGCATTGGGGAGTTTTAGCCGACCCTTTTTCCGCTCTCAAATTGACATCCGATAACGACGAGGAAAAGGGCCGCAGGGGTATCGGGTATAGTTACAGGGTTATCGGAACGGTCTGCTAAAACTTCCTAGTAGAGAGTTTTAGGGAACCGTTTTTGCACATCCGATACGGGTACGATGGGCCCTCCGGTACGAACTGCGCATGCGCTTGTCTTCTGCAATCTTACTGTAATGCGGTGGTCGAACCGTAAAGCGCGAAACACATGCGCGTCCGAACTGTCCGATTCGGCGTGCGAACCGCCGGAACGACCTTCGAGGGCGAGGGTTTTCGTAGCCTCCGGTGCGACGAAAACCCTCGCCCTCGAACGTCCGTTCCGGCAGTTCGCACGTCGGATCGCACAGTTTTGACGCGCATGTGTTTGGCCCTTAAGGCACGACCGGCAGCGACCAATGGCCGACATGGACAGTCTCACTTGGTTAGCAAAACGGCGATTTCGCTGGCGGAGAGAGCGTGCCGTGGCTTCAAGCATGAATAAAATAACTCGTGGTAGTGCCTGGCAGGAGCGCCATATGTGACAGCAAGTGCAGAAAGGTGGAGTCAGCAGATAAGGAAAAGAATACAAAACGAAACGCAATAGGACATCCTCAATAGAGATAAATTAATGTTTAGCAAAAATGATAATCGTCTGCTCAGTTGCTCAGTGGATTGGAGCGTCGATTTTGTGAGCTCGTAGGGGAGTGGTAATGGACAATTCAAATCCGGTTGACCCATACGCTTTTTTGTTTTTTCATATTTAAAGTTTTTTTTAGGGGTGTGCGAATATTCGAATTTCGAATACGAATCGAATATTTTCCTTATTCGAAACGTATTCGATTCGAAAATTGCATATTCGGAAGTTCCCGAATATTCGAGAAAAACGACGAATATTCGCACAAACTACGAATATTCGAGCAAGTAACGAATAATCTGCTTGCCACGAATTCCCCTATGAATATGTTTATTCACTGAGAAAGGCGTATGATCCGTGCGTTATCGGTCTGCTCCGTTTGTAGCTGTGTGATGACAGCAAGACAGGTTCAGTTTCGATATCTTTTTCCCCAAGCCCTTTGTTGTGTGGCACGTTTATAGCAATATGTGATGTAAATGCGCGTTCTGTAAATTGATACAATAAAATAAACCTCGAGAGTGAAATGTAAATATAAAATAATTCTCGAAAGTCTTATCTAATATAAATGCTTGGTAAGTAAAAAAAAAAAAAAAGAAAAAAAAAAGCTAGGTGCGAGTAGAACATTGCATCGCCATTGACAACAACTCCTGCCACTCCCGCGCACTCAAAACTAGGGATGTCGCGAACCTGCCCAGGTTCGAGTTCGACCAAGGTCGACTTTTTCGAACCTTCAACGTGATGTTCGACAAAGGTTCGACTGAAGTTCGACTTTTGTGTGTATGCGCGAAAATTAAAAAAAAAGTTAGTTGACTCCACCTGGCGAAGTAAAGGTGCAATATTTGTTGGGTTTATTGGTATCACTGGTTCACATTAATGACTAAGGAAATCGTTAAAAGCGCATATTTTCGCTTTTATCTGGTGTAAACATTGGTAACCATTTTATGAAATATAAAATGAAGAACTTTCTAAATTATTTGTTTCCCAAAATTCAAAATATTCGTGTAGCATCCGGGCAACACTGTCTATAAGTCTAACTTCTTCGAACTTTAGTGAAATTTCGCAGGTTTCCCGAGTGAAAGGGTCTTTCTACTGGCGAAAATGTTGTCACGGCGCGTAGGGGGCGCTTACTTTCTGAACTCGTTGAGCAGTTCAGTTTCCTACACGATACTTTGTAATGAGTGCATTACTAGAAGTATAATTAGTAAGATGCAGTTGCATTGATTTATTTTAAAAAGGTCATAAAACCCCTTGTTTTGCAATTTTTTATTACTAGACACATATTCGATATTCGATTCGATATTCGAAGCCCGTTTTTTGTCTTATTCGTATTCGATTCGTATTCGAAAATTTCAATATTCGCACATCCCTAGTTTTTTTTTTTTATATTTTAAGTTTTTTTTATGTTTTAAGTTTTTTTTTCATATTGTAAGTTTTTTGTTTTAAGTTTTTTCTTCATATTTTAAGTTTTTTGTTTTAAGTTTTTTTCATATTTTAAGTTTTTTTTGTTTTAAGTTTTTTTTCTTCATATTTTATGTTTTTTTTATATTTTAATTTTTTTCATGTTTTAAGTTTTTATGTTTTAAGTTTTTTTTTTTCATATTTTAAGTTTTATTTTCATATTTTGAGTTTCTTATGCTTTAATTTTTTTCATATTCTAAGTTTTTTTATGTTTTAAGTTTTTGTTCATATTTTAAGTTTTTTTCATATTTTAAGTATTTTTTTTATTTTTGAAGTTTTTTTTCATATTTTAAGTTTTTTTCATATTTTAAAGGGGCACTGAAGTGGTTTTTGAGTTCGTGTTTTGATGATGACAGCTGAATTTAGACCCCCTAAGTATCCCTAAAAACCAAAAAATATAGTCATATGGTGATTATTTCTTTAATAAAAATGTAATTGAAGGCCGCCAAACCTCGGATCCACCCGAAAACGAAACCACTCTCAGTGGTCCTCGCACGCTTATCAAAAGGATCTCGGGCCAATGGCGTTGGACGACGTTCCGTCGCGCAGTGATCCCGAGGTAGCCGCATCGGCCGAACCTCTTTGTCATTCGAGCTTCGATCATGGCGGAGTTCTCTACGCTCGAGGACCTGACGCCGTTAGAGGTTGAAATTCTTCGGCGGACAGCCGACCTGGGGATGATTTCCTATGACGCCACTTCGACGTGCGATGTGGACGATAGCAGCGCTTCGGAGTCATGTTCGGGTTCCGAGGACGGCGAAACGCAGACCTTTTCGGCAGGGTTACCAGATTGGGCTATTAATAGCCAAATTGGGCTACCTAGTGATAGGTTTGGCGTCGAAATTCGGCGGTTGGCTATGTGGCTACGTGCGGCTATTTTGGGGCTATGTCCAATTTTTGCATAATATGTGCGAAATTGTCCTCTTTTCCTCTGTATACTGTAGGATGCCTCAAGAAACCCTAGAAAGCATCCTTCATGTGAAGTTTTTTTTTTTTCTTTGGGATGAAAGAGTGTTGCAAAATTTTAAGCCTTCCGACGAACGTTTCGCTCGGTTCAACAGGTATTGTACTGAGCTTGTACGAGTGGGACAAATGCTTTCTAATAATATTCCTCATAGCATGAGACTGTTCAAATGTGTCCATATGAGCTTTTTGTTTTATTATTTGAAATAAAACTGTTTTCTGGATCTCTTAATACTTTGATTGTGCATACTATCTCTCATCTAAACATATACAGAAGCAGAGCTTTTGCCTTCAGCTTGGAAAAGCAATATCGAAGTTTTGGCTACTTTTGGGCTATGCAAATATTTGGCTTTTGGCTACTTTTAGGTTACACTGACTAGCCATTTGGCTATATCAGCTAGGAGCTATCTGGCAACCCTGCTTTTCGGGCATTCTTCGGTTTGCGGTTGGGGCAAGTTGTAACCGAACCAACGTTTGACATCGCAGCGTTACCTCTGGTACGTGATGTCAAACGATGTCGCCACGTTGCCTTTCGCCTCGGGAGGACGGGGGAAAGGCTGGTTCAGACATGCGCAACAAGCGCGTACCTACGACTGCGTTTGTTGCGACCGGAACGACCGCTCTGCGCCGCGCGTACACACACCTGCAACCTCTACAACAAGCGCAGCGGGTCGTCAGCAGGCGACCGCTTCTATACTTGGCCGTCAGCTGTTTCAGCGGCCCCTCTAAAAAGGGGACGCACTGCTACTCAATGCCGTAACCGAATATAGACAGACAGTTGTCTATAGCCTAAAGCTTTATTATTATTTTTTCTTGATAGGCTTGCAGGGTACACTGGATGAAAAAAAGAAAATAAAAAGATGCAGTACGCCGTCTTGGACGATCACGACTCTAATACACGACATTGCAATAGTACGAATATCGTCACACGCCTTTTCTACGATTCTAAAAGACAATGTAATCTTAGCAGCGATATAGCAACGTAGAAATATGATTTCGTGATCACATAGACGTTGCGAGCGTTCAGGATTGCTAACACTAATCACTTCTCTCCGGTGATGAAAACGCGTGAAAATTCGCATCCTTTATACGGTACGCGCCAGTAATACCTTGAACTTGAGCACACGCATGAAATGCGCCAAAAAAGAAATCCGGGCGATGTTCGAGGACACAAATGCTTAGAAAGCACCACTGTAGTCGAAGTAAACAAACACGACGGCACGGGCGTTTCTGCTGTCTTGAGAGTGCCGCCACGACATCGCCGCACGAGTAGGTGGATCTTCCCTTTTAGTACGTGCTGGGTTATCATAGCGACACACGACGAAAATTCACAGTCAAGGATAGCGCTTTTACGCGGAACGATGAGCTTTCACCACGCCGTCCACGTCGACGACCACCACCGAGGCCTGGCCGGCCCGCTACCGACACGACCGACACGACCGGCCCGACCGGCCTGCAACGCGCGCAGATACGTGCGCTTCCGCGCATCCCGGGGGAGCGGGAAATTCACCCCCCGCGGAGGAAGGCAAGGAGAAAACGTAGTCCCTTGTTTGTGAAACGATAATTGCAGTATCGCGTATTCTAAACTATAAATATTTTAGGTATTTTGAAATTATCATGCACAACATATTTAAATGAACTGAAAATTGTTTCTTTAGCAAAACTTTACAAAGGCCGCCAAAATTTTCAAACATACGATAATTTCATTGGTCCTCGCAAGTACAGAAAAGAGTCCGCACTTATTTTATTCCTGCGTGATTAATAGGCGGTTCTGCCTTCTAAAACTGAAGATACTCATTCACTGACACTTCCTTAACGCCATCGCACCAAAAAGTAGCTTCTCCAAAAACTGCTTGAGTGCCCCTTTAAGTTTTTTATATTTTAAGTTTTCTTCATGTTTTAAGTTTTTTCATATTTAAGTTTTTTTATATTTTAGTTTTTTTTCATATTTTAAGTTTTTTTTTCATGTTTTAAGTTTTTTTTCATACAAACGTTGGAATGTGCATTTCGAGCACTTATCACCCGTTTTTACAGCTGCTTTATGAGTGAGTGTTATTTTTAGTGTCAACAGAGTCAGCAACAGCCTTCTGCATCAAGGCTAAATGTTGCATGAATTAAAAATTTGTGTTCTAATGCTAATCCCATATATCCTATAAAACGAGCCCTTTAAATATTGGGTGATAGTTTCAACAAGTGCACAGCAGTAAAGTTACAGGATTTCCTTTATTTATTTTTTTTTTCGTGGTCGTACCGTGCACGGCTCTACGATCGGTTCGCGGGCGTGCGACCGTGATCGTTTGCTATCTTTACCGTAAGAGAGCAACATGAGTGCCGTATCCATCTCCGCCATTCCGCCTCCTCCTCGCAAGCGGGTTTCAGCGGAAGATGATATCTTCCTACTTCGGGAGGTGCCAGGCGCTAATCATTTTTTACTCCAGCCCTTTGGAATGACGTTCTTAAAGGCTTAAACGCGGCGTCGAAAAAGAACTTCTCGTTGCGAGGAGCGAAGGAACGGATTGACCTCCTCGTAACTTTGTACAAGAAAAATGACCGCCTCAACTTGAGAAAATGAGTATATTTTTGTTAGTTTTTTTTATTTTCTTCGAGATTTAATATTTCTAGTTTTATTTGTCCATAACTTTCTTAATACTCGAACTTGCAGTGGGCCTCGAGGGAAAGACACAAGATCGCTGGAAGACTTCGAATGTTGATGATAAGCGCGCGAGCGTGTTCTTATTTGTGTGTCAAAACGAGTTTGCTGTCGGCGACTTTTCAGCATATCGGGACGTGGCTGGAGTAAACATCATATTTGGTTGATGTAAAACATCAAAGCTTGCCCACTGAAAACGTATGGCTTACAAAACAAGTTACCATGTACGATCGAGGAACTATTTTGTTCCCCGAGGATATAAATCGTGTAAACTGAAAAAAAAAAAGAGAAATACGGTGGCAAACAAGCCCCTGACACCCAGATTCAGCCGTTGGTTGTCAACGTCTCCGGGATGCGCAGCGCCGATCGGAGATGGGGCAGATCCTCCTTTGTGAACCTGAACTGCCGTACGAAGTCCTCCTCGTCCATTGACGCCAAGTTGAACGTCCCATCCCTCGCCACCAACAAGCGCCTTCTCTTAGTGCGCAGACAGTCGTACAAAATAACTTTCTCGGAATTGTTTTCGCCGAATAGAACCAACTCCAAGTCATCGTCAAAAAGATCGAGCGCCATTGTTGTCGGAAAGCTCGTCTGCTCCTTTAGCAGATGAACATTTTAGAACTTCGCAGTGCCAGTGGCGACACGCCATGGAGCGCCAGGTTTCGTATTACGGAAGCGCATTCATTCGAGTAAAAAAAAAACGAGACGAACTATAAGTAGGTATACATTGTTTTAGGTTTTATATATTTTAGGGATGCGATTTTTATTTACTTCAGTTTCTGCGATTTGTACAAACACACGAAAATATCTACATTCTCAACGAAGCCGATGCAGGTTTCCGTTGCCAGGGGGCGCGACCTGTACCGATCGTCTGCTCTCGTCTGCAAATACGGTTCCCCCAAAGCCGTTTCGAGGCACACGATCGGTCGACTCGCCCGATCCAAGGTATCGATCGTTTTTGTTTATCGATCGTATTTTGTTCCGGTTGCCTAAAACTATCTATTGTCTCTCCCATCATATTACCATCCTGTGGGTAGCTTGCGTTACACCCTCACGTGTTTAACATATACGCACTTGCTACAGCTACGAGAAAAGCCGCGGGTCAAAACGGCCATCGTGCAATTCCAATATTTCCAACGAATATGCGAGTAGTATGCTATGCTGATGAAGAGTATATTTTAAAAGTTATTTCACTTTAAAATCTCTCAAGTCAAAACATTAGAACCCAAATTCGAAATCAACATGGATTTTTTTTTTTTTTAGAGATCAAGTGACTGGTGTGTATCTACGCGTTGTCCTTTTGATGAGAAACTATGCAGGACAGGCGGCAATATCTAGTTTGATAAGCGAGAAATATGTGTGGCCAATATTTTCCGCCAGCCTGTATTAACCCGCTCTCTCCTACTGCATCAATACCATATCCGGGCTTTCAGAAAAGAAGTTAGAAATTTAGTATTTTCAGCTTTTGATATGGTACTTCATTTCAAAACATTCATTATTTTTTATTACGCGAAGTTAGACTAATCTTGTTTAGTACTTTTTCAGAACATTTCGGACCACTATTGAAAAGTACCTCATTAGAAAGCGAAAAGCTCCCGATATCAACTGCAGGACTCCAAATACTTGCCCAGCCCTATCCAGTGACTCCTTAAAGAAGCGAACCATCGGTAAGGCTCAAGATGATTGCACTTTGACGAAAATTCGGCGACGAGCTGAGGAATGCACAAAAACAGTATTCTGTGAATTATGTCGCAAAGGTTGAGCACTTGTTCGGATGTTGTATTGTAGAAGCTCCCTTTGTTCCTCATTATTTTTGAGAAAGTAGTGGATTCTCAAATTCAGGATAATTATGATCACACTGCCTTTCACTGTGGTAGCAGCTCATGAGCGATAAACGAGCTTCTGCGCGCGTTCAGGGCAATTATTTATAAGAAAACTAAAACATCAGACTGCAGACTGACGCGCCTGCCTGTAGCACAAATTGCTTATTCATATTTTATCAAGATGTTTCTTGCTTATAGATACACACAGCACCGCAGGCCTTCTCCTATCCCTGACTTCACTCACGCTTCGGATGATCTTGAACGCGTGGAGGCTCCTTCAACATCATGTTTGCCGAATGAGAAACGCCATCATGGGAAAGGTACTGCAGCCGCCGGCAAATTTGTGCCAGCAAAAAGCTACCTGCTAAAAAAAAGCAAAGGTAACAGGTCCTGCCAGCATGCATGGTTTCAAATGTTTCATTGGCTCCACTACGTCACTGATCGCAATATCGTGCTTTGTCACGAATGCAGTATTGCATTTAAGGAAAGAGGGGTCACTATCTCGGGCTTTGAGCTCAGCTTTCTACAGAGTGGGTTCTCAAACTGGAAGAACGCGCTTGAGAAGTTTCTCCGGCATGAAAAGAGCACGTATCATCTCGACGCCGTGCAGCAACAACTAAGCAAAATAAAGGGTGCACGTGTTGTTGAGCTCCTTACAAGGAATTCCATGAAGCAGCACCAAGAGTCCAGGAACGCTCTTCGCGTCATTGTGAGTTCTATTCCGTACCTCTGCCGCATAGGTCTGGCTCTGTTTGGGCACACTCTGCAGGACAGCAACCTAGTTTATTTATTAGAGGAACGCTCCTGGGATGTGCCTGCTCTTATGACCTGCCTAACTCGACGAGACAAGTAGCTGAGCAGTGACATCCGAAATGAAATAATCAAAATCATGGCTCTCACACTACAACGCGACACTGTAGAAGAGGTCAAAAGGAGCCCTTTTTTGGACTCATCGCCGACGGGACAACTGATGTTGCCGGAGATGAGCAGTTTAGTCTACGGTTGCGTTGGGTCGAAAATGTGTAGCTGGAGATCAAGGAAAAGTTTATTGGGGTTTACAACCCTCCGGACTCTAAGGCTAACACGCTGTTCGTAGAAGTCAAGGATATGCTCGTTCGTCTAGTGCTGGACTTCAGTAGTTTGCTAGGGACACTGCTTCGATGGTGCAGCACTCTTGTCTGGGCGCTTCTCTGGTGTTCAGAAGATACGCGAGATTTAGTTAAAGTCTGTTTACGTGCATTCTGCCAGCCATTTTTTTCAATTCTGGCTCTGCAGGAGGTTTGCAGAAGCACCAGAGTAGTCGTAGAAGCATTTACTGTAAAATATGCGTCCAACATCATCCTAACGTCATCAAAAAGGAAGAACACATGCATAGGAATAGTCCTCCCTCCATGCGTAGACGCGTCACAGGAATGGTCCGTGAAGGCAATTAGTCTTCTGCCAATCTGTCCAACGCGGTGGACAGTGCGAGTGAAGTTCATAAAACGATCTCTGCAGAAATACATGAGGGTTCAAGTTACGATCTACGATCTTTTTCAACGCCAGGATTCATTGGAGATGGTCTAAGAGCAATCATGAGATGGTACAAAAAACTGCTCAACAAGTTTGAAACACTTTTCGGACTGAACATGTCAAAGGAACTCTTCGGCCCATGTGAACGACTTGCCAGGGTTTTTCAAAGTCCTAAATACAATGCTACCGGAACAATGCAAGCGGCTGAAGCTCTCCGTCAAACTATGATGAATTTGAGAAGAGATACGGGTTTTGATAGAGCTTAGGCCGAAACCAAGATTGCCGCCGTGAAGCTTGGCCTTAAACAGAGGGAGACCACAACCACCAGAACTGTAAAGCCGCCGACTTGTATTTCAGCAGACGTGAACGCCCACTTCCCTAGTGGTGCTGGATGCAATGGCCAACTTTCGAAATGAGTTTTTTTTTTTGCGGCAGTTGACTGCATAACGTCTAAAATAAAGAGCCGGTTCGACCAACCTGGCATGAAGCTGCAGGTAAAGATCGAATGCACGCTTGTCAGCGGTGCACAGGCACAGCGATTTAATGAGGGAAAGTTAAACGAAGCGTTTGGCGTCCATGGCAGTGACTTTGATTTAAAAAGGCTAAATGCACAGCTTGTACTCCTCTCAACGGTTTTGTCTGGCATAGAAGTGACCGTAGTCGATGATGAGGCGGAAGCACCGAAGGCGCAGTCTTGAACTTTTCTGAATCTGTTGGACCAGGTTGTCAGGCTTGTGCAGCTTTGACTAACGAAGCTTGCATAGGCGGAATGACAGGGGAGCGGTCTTTCAGTGCGTTGAGGCGAGTGAAAACTTACCCACGGAGTCGCATGACGCAGACCCGCTTCACGCATCTCCTGCTTCTGCATGCCCACCGCCAAAGAACTGGAAAGCTGTGCCTTAACATGATTGGATTTATCGCCAAAACAGCCGAACGCTTAGCTACGTGGGACTTATTTTAGATGGATAGTTCATTTTTTCCTCTTTCGACAAAGTGTTCGAAATGAAAAGTTTCATGATTGTAATTTGACTCACCGACCGCTGCCCCTCGATCTCGCTCAAACGCAGGCAGCAGACCGAGCGGCCGTTCACCGACACTCTGCATTCTCTGGGAGTGTATATTTTTGCCTCTTTCCTCTACCTGAATATGTTGAATGTTGGTTTGTTGCCTCGCATATGTGTTATCAATTTTTAAATATACACGCGTGATAAAGTTTATCATTTTTAGGGTCTATTCGTACTCAGTACGAGATGCACGCAATTACAACGTATTTGCCTTTTTAGGAGACAACACATCCTTGTTGAAACTTTCCATTTATGATTTTTGCCTTGTTTATTTTGTATTGCGTTTTGTGGCATATAATTAATTCGCGCACAGATGGAGCTCTTGTGTCACCTTCTGGTCATTAAGTTTCTTTTTTTTCTGACAGTGCTAAATTATTAGTGTCTCTATGTATGGCGGGATGCCTGGGGTAAATTTCCGTGAAATGCTTATGTGTACATGTTTGTGTTGATCCTTTTCTTCTGTTTGATGCGGCATAATCTGGCATCGTCATGTTTTTTAATGAAACAGTTTTCTTGTTGTACAGTATATGTAAATACTCTGTTGAATAAACGAAACATGATGAAGAATGCATCGAAACGCATCAGCGTATTTTTTTCTAGGATATGATATTTCGAATTATATGTGCCACACCTTAAATGTAAGCTGAATCGGTTTTAAATATGAGAAAAAACACCTGAGCCTAGTTAATCAAACCTCAGCCATCACGAATATCGTATTCGTTTGGTCATTTTCTGCGCGGATTAACCGGAAAAGCTCCTTCAAAGTAGCGCCGAAGCCACGCCTCACCGACGCAGAGGGAAAGGTGAGAGAGGAGGAAGCCCGTCAGCCAGCGTCACAAAAGGTGCGGCTCGGGGACCCCGCCGCGGCTGGCCGCGCTTTCCTCGTAGGCTGCTCTAGTGTCTTTTAGAGCCGTCGTCGTTCTGCCGCTGCATAGGGCTTGCTTTTATCCGTTGACCGGTCATGCTATTGACTCAATCGCCTGACGTGTTGATTGTTCTCTTGTTTGTTCACGTGTTTGCAGAATTCTCGTGGCACCGAACCAACTGACTCGTGCTGTTGCACAATGCCGTACTCATGTGTAGCCGCCAGCTTTAACGAACAGCGCTCGTCGCAGTTGTTCTTCCCGCTTACCGTCTTTTCCGCTTCGTCACCGAGGTTTCAAAGGGGTGGGTGGGTTCGAGCAAGTACACCGTTTTTTGTTCGAAACGTGTTTCGGACGCTGCATATGAAAACTGTACGTATAGGGTTGCGTCTGAAGAAGGCTCGCCTGATCCCGACGCTCTGCCGACCATATTTGAAGGCATGAAGTCAATTCAGGGCATTAAAGGTCACAAGCAAAGAGGAAACGTAACTAGGTAGGAATTGTAGGTCGACTGTTCTAGAAAAAAGCTATTGCGTTATTAGAATTGTGCAGTGTGCTAGAGAAGCCGCAATCATTTAGCCGAATAGCGGGTTTCCACTGGCTTTCTTGTGTTAACCGCCTTATTTTAGTGTTGGATTCTTATATTGGTAATGCGACCATAATTTTCGGACCGACTCCGGTCCGAGAATTCTGGAAAACAAAAGAAAACAATCTTGGGTAGCCCAAGATTATTTTCTTTTGATTTTTACCTACTCGGCTACCCAGTCACTTCGGAGAGGAGGGCTTGCTCTAATAAGTGGTCATGCAGTTCATAATGCGACTTTCACGGTGCAACTTGTTTTAGCCTAAACTTTTTTTTTACAGTCGCTGACATTATTTGAGGTCACATATTTCTAAGCGTAAACATAAATTTTGTTGAATTTTCCTTCCAAAGGTTTACATTCTCTTCAGGAGAGCTTTTTGGAAATACAAAGCATGTGACCTTCTGTTCTGAATTGAGTTCTTTTTTTACAAGTTACGCAGTGTTTTCCGTAATAAGTTTGTGTCATGCAACAATTCTTTGCGCCGTAGAAATGCAATCGGACGATGATAATGCTTGGTGGTGGTGTGATGCAGTCAACAAATCTTGGTAGAAGTATGCAAATGTAGAGGCCCGGGAAGCTTTCACGATTTCGACATCAAATTAAAGGCTGCCGGGCTCACATCTCCGCTTTCTCAAAAGCTATAATGGCGTAATGGTTTGTGGCAAACAAACTAAACGCAGCAGAGGGTACCGATATCACAAGGATGAACCTTCTGCGCAGTTATTCGCATAGTGTGCAAGGACACGGCAGTTGCAGAACGGCGACCCTGTCTTATCACCCGTCTCATCTCAGGGGAAGCTTTCACGTCGCCCGAAGCCTATTGTACTATACTTCCAAACCACTTCAGCCTTGATGAACAATGCGGCCTGCACGCTCCCGCGGCCAGCAGCTGGCAAGCACAAAGGCCGATGTGTGCAGAATTCTTGTCCTCTAACGGCCGTTTTGTGGAGGGTCATGCTAATCCGACTTGAGGCGTCCCGTCAATAGCACTGCGTTTATTGTCAACGTTTTACGTTACAATAAGTAGCAGTCAGTACGTTCCTGAAGGTATTAAGCCGGCCATGTCGCGTCCGCGAAAGCGGTTCCTCGTGTCTGCGTTTATTACTGCTGGGGGTCATTTTCCTACTTTGCCAACGGCTGGAACGCGTACTTTGTCACGTCGAGGGTCGTCTGGACACATTCCTTTTTCAGATCCACCGAAAGATTTCGAAAAATCAGAAGCCGAACCCGATTTACAAGAGCAGAAGGCCCGACGCCCGGCTACTTCCGCAAGCGACGGAGCAAACGAGAATCGAGATGGTCCTTTTATGACGTAGGGTCGCGTCACGCGTCACTAGCCAATGGCGTGCCGCTGCGGCGATCGCTTCCCATTTCTTCGCTTTTTTTCGCGTTTAAGGATTATTTTGGATCAAACGGTTGTGATACTTAAACTCAGCAGGCACAAACACGTCAAAATCAACCATTAACTTATTTTTTTCGAAAAGCTCTTCAGCTTCCCTTTAACTAAACTAAGTGCGATCGTTTCGGTAAGATACGTCATTACTTAAGGGTTAGAATATGAGAGCAGGAACGGGATACAACCACGTTCACATAACTGGAGATAGTTATGTTCTGATCCGTCCGTTATGTGTTCTTCCTTAACTCTTTACAGTCGCAATGAGTTCTCCCCCAAAACCGTAGTTCACCTAAAAGAATATGGCTGTGCGAAGCCACCTTTGACATTGTATTCCTGTCACCTATAACACTTGTTTGTCTACGTCTGCGTTAATACATCATGGTTCCCCGAGATTCCCTAAATGAAGGGGCGTTTTTATTTTCAGACAAAGCCAATTAGGCATAGGCACAGCTGCGGGCAATATGTAATAGTTGGTAAAGGAATTAAAAAAAAAAACAAAAAAAACTAAAAGAATACATGGTTCGGCTTATATTAGTGGTTATCGAATCGTTGTATGAGTCGTCAGTGTCAAGGTTGTTGCTGTTATATTACCGAACCATTGTTTTACTTTGTTTTCCATGTATTTGTGCGTAAATATGTGAACGAGTTGCATTAATAAGTTTTCAATAAAATATGGTAATTAATGTCATCTTGGAACCAACCTAACCTAGAGGATTTGGAGATGTCGAGACCCCCCCCCCCCCCCCCCCCCCTCCCTTCCAAAGAAAGACTTC
Organism: Ixodes persulcatus; assembly: GCA_013358835.2. Lineage (NCBI taxonomy): Eukaryota > Metazoa > Arthropoda > Arachnida > Ixodida > Ixodidae > Ixodes > Ixodes persulcatus. The sequence continues at coordinate 11,670 of JABSTQ010010630.1, read as the reverse complement.
GGGAGCCTCTGTGGCTGCGCAAGGAGCGTACGACATCCGTGCTTGCCATGTTTGAAGAAAAACGATAGGTTGAGGCAAAGGCAACAATAGTGGATGGCAGGTTAAGGGTAAAGTGGAAGCTCCTCCCACTATTGTTCGCTATAGCAGAAAGAACGCTAGAGAGGAGGTGACGTCCAGTTGTGCGTTTGCTCTGCTAAAGTAAAAAGAGGTGGGAGGAGCTTCCATTTTATTCTTAACCTGTCACCGACTGTTGTCTTTGAGTCTCCCCAGCATAACCTGCCAAGCAGGGTTCGGTGCTTTGACGTCGCTGTACTTTCTGGGCAAGAAGCAGGCGAACCTCCTCGCCGTACACCTTTCGGCTGTTCGACCATTTTGTTGTGTTGATATCTAGTGCGATGATTCCATTACCTGGCCAAGGCTGCCGTAGTTGAATGAATCCGGCCCGTCCTTGATGAAGAGCGGCGGCTGGAGAAGACGGGCCCAACAGCGGCCCAGCCGGCCCTTTCTGGGTAGGACACCCTAGGCGCGCTCACGTTGAAGAGCACGTTGTTCCGCTCGTGTATTAATGACTGATGCCGTTCGAAAGCACCATTTTTCCAGTGCTTCAAGAACTCCCCGTAGTTCCACTGGTACTTCTCTGTGAAGCATGGATGCAACAAAGTTGATTGAGAATAAATAAGTTAAGATTGACGTTTTTAAAGCGTACGTTATAATTTTTCATTTCCAAACCAAATCGCGATAAATTAGAGGTTAATTTAATTTAAAGAACCATGAACCAACTGGCCCAACTTTCCAATTTGCTAGAGGTTATCCTACGGACCAAAATTTTTTTTTTTAACTTATTGTTTTCTGAAAGTATATCCAGAGCCATTTCGCGCCTGCGTGTGACATGACGTATACGTACATAGCTTGCAAGTGTCGGCAATGCTAAGTACTGACGGTGATTTCTACTTACTGCTTTCTACAAACTACGACTTGCGCGCTGTGAAACTGAGACGGCAAACAGAATGGTCGCACCGCATACAATACTGGCATAGCAGCGAATGAAGTCACATGCAACCTCTGTATAAAGTCGGTATCGGATGATTATTCCCTTCTATGTCCTATTTTTGTGAAGATAACGTTTATTGCATATTGCTGATGGACACTGAACACACAAAAAACATACTCCCACAAAGAAAAAAGAACAAACGTTTCGCATGCTTAATAATTATGTATTGGGGTGAGGAAAAACAGATGGCAATCTTAAAGGGGCCGTGAAACAATATTGGGTATGAATGTGTTAGGGGCGAAGCTCCTTAGGATCTAGCCTTGTCCATCCGTCCGGCGTCCGTGCTCACATCGTTTGCCATCCCATCTGTCTTCTTAAAAAAAAGAAAAAAAATGTTTGCGCAGTCGACAGGATTCGAACCTGTGCAGGGAGACACCAATGGATTTCTAGTCCATCGCCTTAACTACTCGGCCTCGACTGCGGGACGAGTAGGGGGTTCTGAGATGTGGTAGTAACTCAAGAGCTGGGGTTTCTGTCATGGATGGAACGTTGCATCTGGCCGCTCAACGTCTATACAGGAGAGGGCTCTGTGGTCAAATGCGTATATAATCACGTTAAACTTTGCATGCATTGGCTCAACGTTTATAGACGAGAGGGCGCTGCGGTAAAATGCTCAAATGCGTATATAACCACGTTCCATACCACACATTCTCTTTCTGATATGGACCGTTGACTTAAGCGGTGGAGATGCGTTCCCACGGCTTTTAGCGGATCCAAGCTGATCCGCTAGAAGAACCAAGGGCTCTGCATTTCACCGACCATAAAGCAGTAATAATGAAGTCGAAACGCAACCCGGAACTCAGCACTACCTATGAGCAATAAAAAAAAAGTCAGCACCATCAGCACTACCTATGAACAATAAAATCAGTATCATCAGCACCACCAGAGCTTCGCCCCAATCAACATCATTCACCACTTGGAGATGTGATTTTTTTTAACCTTACACAACCATACTGTCACTAGTGAGACCCAAGACTACTCGTGCGCAACGTCACGTACCAAGAAGCACTTTTGTCTCCGCGTAAGTTTGAAGAAAATGAGGAGGTTTTTCTTTAAGTCCCTACTTTTCAAAACTTGGTGACGAAGTTGTGGTGATCCCATTATCCCGGTGAACAATGCAATTCCTTGGGTTTTACCATCAATCTTTGCAATTCCAGTGGTGACGACAATTAAATACCGCTAATACAGTAGAAACGACCAATGCGCGGGCAATCGATTTGGGATTGTGACAATCAATGCCTCGACATGTATTCGGGTAGCAGCTCATGCCCAATAAATCGAATGACGAGAATAGCCGAACCTTAATATTTCGGGGAACTCAGCGAGTGCCCTGTGCGTTGCCAGCCCCAACGTGAGGCTACGACAAACACTGGCGGCATATAGACTTCTCTAGTCCCTGTAGCCGATTCCTCTTGCTGCGAGTTGACGAGGCGAAAGCTTGTTTTTCTTCATATATATATATATATATATATATATATACTGGGTGATTCAAGGGGCGGCCAGGCTCTTTAAATCGACCGCAAAATTCGGTTTCTTAACCTATCGCGCTACGACTTCGTGCAGCGTTGCCCACAGATGGTGCATTTTTTTTTTGTAAAATTGGCAAAGTGCGAACTTACCTGAGGAAAAAGTAAAGAAAAAAAAAGGCTTAGCTCCAATGGAAACGCAGCGAAGCCACCGGTCTTCAAACAACACGGCGCCGTTTCGCACGGGAGACAAGAGATGGCGCAAGCGGTCGCGACGCCAACTGCGGCCAACGAACGAGCATACGACGCCGAGAGCCGGCGTCTTTAGCAGACAAGGAACTGCAGTTCCTTGTTGTTACCGCGCCTGTTTTTGTTCCTGCGACTGTCACCGCGTGCGGAACGCTCGCCGCTTTTGATTTGAAAAGATCGTCTGGTAAAGACGCCGGCTCTCGGCGCCGTATGCTCGTCCGTTGGCGTAAGGCCCCTGTATACTCGGAAAGGTAGCGCAATTTCCTCTTTCCACCGCTCTTTCCTCCTCTCCGCGACTCGCTCCCTCTCCCATTCCGACGCTAGCGCCGCCAACGGTGTCCCACCGGTGAGCGCCGCTGCAGGAGTCTGCTGGCAAATCCTTCCTATATCGGTGTTTTCCGCGCAATTTCGGCTCGCAGCTTTCGTGTTTTTGTCGGAATATTAGTTACTGATGTCCCCGACATGTTTGAAAGTAGGTATGTCTGTTCATTGATTCACGTTTGGAGCAGGGACGCGAGCTTTGCCGAGGCTTCGGCTGAGCCGAAGCCTCGGCAAAGCGCGTTTAGCGCGAAATAACACTTGTTTCTGTTATCTGTTATTGAAGCGAGTTGCCGTATTGCTCGTTTCCGAAACAGACTGTTCCTTTTTGTTTCTGCCTTCACACGCCGAAGTGATGAGGCTAAAAACGTTAATAAGCGTTTTGTGGGCGCTCGCAAGTGATTTAGTAACGCAGGGCGAGCATTAAAATTCCATAAGTTCGATCCAAGTCCGTTCTAGATTTCTGTATGCTTGCAACAAAGTGGCTTGGCTCGTTTAGTCCGATGTTGGTACGTTCTACGTGTGCCCGTGAAATTGATGAACGTGGCGATTTGCTCGCTTTGAACGCACTGCTGTTTCACAAGGGTGACGATTTTTATTTTGATCTGGGAGGGTTGATGCGCACCACGGGCCGAAGGCCCGTTCTAATTGGCTCAATGACTCCTAAATTAATAGTTGAAACAACACTCTTATAAATGCAACCAGACAAAACATTGTATCGTTTACGAGACCAGCTTTCTTGCGACCGGGTAATTTTTATTATTCAGCGCGTAGGCATTTTCAGACAACTTAGAAATACACCCCTCCTGACACACGCACAGATTTCATCATTACCCTAGATTGTCCATTCAGGAAGTTGTAGTATTTAAATGTTTCATCAGTTTTATACACACTAACTAGATGGCGCCACTGTTTCACCATTGCGCCCGTGTTACCAGGGTTGCGTCCCCGTGGCGCTTCAACCCCACGTTGTTGACCGTTAAATAAATGAGTGCGCTTTCAACCACCGACCGCAACGGACCTCTCTTTTCTTCCGGGGCTCTAGCGCCCCCGGCTCCGCCGTTCACCACCTCGGCATGTAAGAACCTCGTCTCTTCCGCAGGCCCACGCAGGCACTGCTCTTCTTTATTTTCACGGGTGACCGCTTTTCTATTTACAACATTTTTGGCGAAAGAGGACAGGATAATTTTTTTTCTCCGGATTTTGAACCTTCGCCACGCGTGAGGCTTTGTTTCGCCGCTTTTCGCCGCGGCTCTGCTTTTGAGCATCGTTTAGAGAGGGTTCGAGCGGTTGGTTGGTCGTACTCCCCGCCCGACGGACTGGACGTATAATTTTAATGCATATGTGAACATTCAGTGCATTTTTTCTTTACCCAGCATACTGCCTCAGCGCAGCCTTTTCAGTGTGCTTTCCGCAAAGGTTAATTGCGACGTGCCTTTTCCATTTCATTCATTTCATATTTCCAGTCTCTTGGCATAGAGTCATCAGTGGTCATTTTATTTCCTTTCAGTGAATTTCATATCCAACTGCCCTGCAGTTTAGCAACAGTTTTTCCTTCTCTCATTGTTTCGAGAAGAGAGTTTATTCAATTTTTTTCTAAGAAAGGGAAGAATATGGGTTTATTTTTTTTAAGGAAAGGAAAGTGTAGTATTTAAATGTTTCATCAGTTTTATACACACTAACAAGATGGCGCCACTGTTTCACCATTGCGCCCGTGTTACCAGGGTTGCGTCCCCGTGGCGCTTCAACCCCACGTTGTTGACCGTTAAATAAATGAGTGCGCTTTCAACCACCGACCGCAACGGACCTCTCTTTTCTTCCGGGGCTCTAGCGCCCCCGGCTCCGCCGGTCACCACCTCGGCATGTAAGAACCTCGTCTCTTCCGCAGGCCCACGCAGGCACTGCTCTTCTTTATTTTCACGGGTGACCGCTTTTCTATTTACAACAGAAGTCTCGGTAATGAACGCGTGAGACACCATGAGGGCCAGGACAAGCCGTTCACTCGTGGTAACTCGAATCATGCCCCCACGGTGCCTCACACTTTCATTTGAACACCTTGTACTACGATCATGTTTATGTTGACAAGTCAGCGAAGAACGCGGGCACAGCACAAGATCGCAACTTAGAATTGAAGCCCAGCAAAGCTTGGAATTGGGCCGGTTTAAGGCCAGTTGGTTGTTTACAACGTAGGAACAATCTTGTCTCCGCGCGGGTCGAGCACTCGCGCCGCAATGATCGCAAGCTACCTCGCGTCCATTTTGACTTTAACGCTTGATAGTTACGAGATAGGATAATAAGAGGTCACTCCTGAGCCATATCTTACCTCGCACAGTCTGGTTGAGGGCGACCACGTGAAATTCTTTCGTTTGATTCGCAACATTCAAACCTTCCTTCGCTTTTTGTCCCGCACCCCAAGGGGGATTCGGAAGAGCTTCTTTCCTTCTGGACGATTCGAACAACCTATCGCACAGCAGTACGTCATGGCGGCAGCTTTATGTCGTTTCTAAAAGCAAAACATTCGACATACACCCTGCCGACACAAAAATACAAGCTCCGGCGAGCGGCCGGCAACGTAGTATGCAGCCGGTGGAGGCGAAGCGGTGGGCCACAAATTATGGCGGACGGAAGTGGCGAACCGAAACCTCACGGGCTCGGCCAGGCTCGGCCAATCAAAGAAGGCGGGCGGGAGAACTTCCCAGAGGAGGAGAAGGATTCTTCGAGAGGGTGAGGGTGTGTCGGAGGATCAAAGAATGGCGCTACCTTTCCGTATACAGGGGCCTTACGTTGGCGGCGTTCGTTGCGCCATCTCTTGTCTCCCGTGCGAAACGGCGCCGTGTTGTTCGAAGACCAGTGGCGTCGCTGCGTTTCCATAGGAGCTAAGCCTTTTTTCTTTCTTTACTTTTTCCTCAGGTAAATTCGCTCTTTGCAAATTTGGTCGATTTAAAGAGCCTGGCCGCCCCTTGAATCACCCTGTATATATATATATGGGTATTTTCATCTCAAATCATGCAGGCAAAAAGGTAGAATTTTTAATTTCGCTGAAAAAAATATATGTTATGGCGTCGTCTCTAAGAACTTAGTAGCCACAAACCGCAAGTTCGTCGGATTTTTGGTTCTCGACTTACGAATTTTAAAAGAGGCCGCGGCGGAAAACAGTGTTTTTCACATCCGTCGTGGGTTGGATGTTTCGCTCGATCTCCCGCCGTGGATTTTCAGTCCACATTATATTAACTTTTTTTCAAGCACTCTGTGAGCACAGGTAAATGGCTATAATACCATAAAATAATTTTAGGCGTTTTGCTTTTTTTTCTGTAAAAATGTTAAAAACGCCCCCTCGGTTAATTGTTGACGAACTTTGACAATTAAATACTGGCGATCTACTTGGGTTACGTGGATACTTTTTATGTCTATAGAGAGCCCAAAACACGCTCTTTACAGATATTATAAAATCATTCAGCTGTATAAAATTCCATTTGCGGTACGGTTACGTTAATGTTATGCAAAAATCACAAAGTGCAAAGTTTGAAAACGATTTTCTCAAAAAAACCATTTTTTTATTTTTTTTTTTATTTTTCGTTAAAATGTAGATATGATAGTTGTCTACTCGAAAAGAAAGTCGAGAAAGTGTGTATTTTGTTTGTATGTTCTATATTTAAGCCTCAATATCAGAAAAAGACGTCTTCGTTTTGCAAGACATAAGTCAGGCATAGCGCCCCGTGCGTTTTTATGAATTGTGAAAACGTTTTCTTGAATTTTCGTCTGCGTTTTTTCATCAATTATAAACGCATTTTGTGGTATTGAATAGTTATTTATGTTTTTATAAGAGCGGGAAACCACGAGAAACATATGTAATCAAATCAGTACGCCGAGTAGACCTTCAATATCGAAGAGGCACAGACGTTGTATTGTTTCGATCTATAAAACTTTCACTGTAAACTAGCACGACTAGCTATTAGCTGTCATATTACTAAGATATAGAAAGTCACCACATCATCGATATATTATATACAATTCTTTCCCAAACTAAACGCTAAGGATTGTTCGCCGCACATCGCACAGATCACCAGGGAATTGCCTTTCACTTCTGTAATACACAAAAGTGAAGACACAGAAACGGTCCGAAATACAAGGAGAGATTGTCGCGAAGAGGGGTGGAGAATAAAAATAAATAATTAAGGATAATATTACCGAACTCCGATCGTAACAAAAATACCGTTAAAAATATAAAAGATTTAGCTTCGAGTGGTGCCAAGCCGATAGGTCCACGCCTGGTGGAGAGTCAAACAAAAAAGTCGACGACAAGTAAAGGTAAAATAAAAATAAAAAATTTAATCAAGACGGAAAACCTCAGCCGCACACGACAAGAACAAAAACCAACTCCTCCGGGCATTCCCTAAACGGGACGCAACCAAATGCGTGCGAACACGCTCTCTACAGCACCGTCAGGCCGCTACGCCATGACGAAATAAACCCAACAACTAAACAATGCTAACAAACAGTTAGTAAGAAAACATTAAAAAAAAACGTTCAGCAGAACCGCAACCGAGAAACGAAGTTCAGCGGAACAAAGAAACACACACGAAATAATAATAAAAAAGTATTAACTGACCGACGCTGATTCCAGTCCCACGACACTGAAGCCTGGCAGGATGACGGCGTCCAGATGATGCTCGAATCTATTCTTCACTCTGTTCCGCACAGCCACGACGGCTGTGCGGAACCGTGGCCGTGCGGAACAAAGTGAAGAATAGATTCGAGCAGCGATGCGCGAGAAGGTAACCGAGACGTAACATGCCTCGAGCTTCATACCGGAAGGGAAGCTTTCGAGGTAGTTACTACAGTTACTCAAACTTTCTCTTTCTCCTTCCCTTTTTCAAAAGAACACATCAGTCGGCGCTAACTTTTCATCTCGGGAGAAGACCACTCTTCACAAACGGTTATAGTTGACAAGGAGCGAAGGCTGACTTCGACCCAACTAGTCTCCGGGCAGAATAGGCTGCGGTCCCACGGCGGCCATGACATACGACGCTTTCCGCGCGTTTTTGAAATGCGATTGTCGCGTGTTCAAGCTTGCTAAAATTATGTGTTATATATCATCTTGTAGTGTACAACATTATCTTTCTTTTGATGTATGATTTGTTTTCCTAATGCAAAAAGCTAATTCAGTGGGCACTCGCGAATATTGGCCTTTTCGGCAAAACATGGTTTCGTAATAAAGAGGTGCAGGGTTCACTATTGAAGCAATTTATTTCAAATCTTAGAATGTTATATAAAAAGAGTGCGTTCATTGTCTACAGAAGCCCTTTTTTCGTTTTTTATTTTATTTTGACAGATATTTAATTTAGAAACACTGACTTCGCGGAAGCACATTCAGTCGCGAATTTTTTGGCACCTACCCGGTCATTTTATTTTAAACTTTTTACATCTGTTTGCAATTACAGTCGAAGGAGCTACGCTAAATTTCACTGTAATATGACCTAAACGTTTTTCGGAATGCTCACGTGAAAATTGACAAAAACAGTCAATTTTGGGAAACTTCACTTGGTAGTACAGTAGTACAGCTCTTAGGGATTGGCATAGTTGAATAAAATTGTAGACCCGCAAAGAAGAACATATGCTGCTTTGCATACAGAGGCCCTTTTTCTAAATTTCAACTTGGATTGTTTATAAAAAAAGTTTGAATATAGGCCAAATCACGAATTTGTTGATAGTCAAAAACGAGTATTTGGACCCCTTTTGGCAGACATTTAGGCACATATTTTTAGTACAAATAGAGTTTACTGTCCCAGATCCTCATTATCAGCTCACACTTTCGATGATCGTGCCTGAATATTAAATAAATCATAAAAAGACAGGAATTATAAATTGGACGTCGTGTTGCGCCCTCTCTGTGATGGCGGTCGAAACGTGACTATGCGAAGTTCAGGAATACATCAAGGATGGCGCTGCTTGCAGCTGTGGTTGCCAGCTTCGGAAACTGGTTGAACAGTTGGTTTCTCGCAAAAAAAAGTGCATAGAAAACCCGGCCTTGTAGAATGTGCTTAATTATTACATATAATACGGTACTTTTGGCTGATATAGCGTTTAGGAGGATTTACGGTCGCTGTTTATATTGTCAAATTATTTTTTATGCGCGGTTCCGCCGGTGCACACTCTGCTGAATAGAATCGTTCACGCGATCGATATCGACATTTCAAATCACCAAAATTGCCAGTTCCGTGTCGATACGTGCGCGTGACCTACGTGCTTTTGGTGCGTGTGCGCGTACACGTGTTTGCGGCGTCGTCCTTCGGTTGCTGCGAGTTTTCGTGTATTTATTGTACACTGCTTGCCTTCGTGTGCGCATCCCTCTCATTCTTGTAACTATCCCTGCTTTGTTTGTGTGCCTGGCATGAAGTGTATGTCTGTCTTTTTCTTTTCGTTCGCTGACTAGTGAAACAGTATGGTGTGAAAAGACCTTTTCTATGATGGCGAATTCCACTCGTCATTTTGGAGCAATGGCAAGATGGAGCTGTCATGGATTGCCTGTGGGAGCACTGAATCCGCCAGTACGAAGTTTTAGAATAGCGTCGTCGCCACTGGGGGCGCATGCTCCGAACGCCAACCAGGTTATGCGCTTTGCGTGCGCAATTTTAGCGTGCGCCATTTCTCGGAAATAGCGTGCGTACGCAACGAGTCTGTGCTTCTCCAAGGACGATTCGTGATGAGAAGTTGGCTAAAGCCAAGACGAGCAGAGTAAAAAATGCCCTAGTGAAAACCACCCTGTCCAAAGGCAACCGGGAGAGGTCGAGCCGGCGGACATTAGAGCACTATATAGCTCCTACGGAGCAGAGTAGAGCAATCCTTTGAACCCCGTGTTTTGCCGAAAGAGCGGCTCGGCGCGAGTCACGTGGTACTCAGGGTCCCAGGCGGCGGCCCGCCCTATGGGAGAATACATGGAGATCGACACAACACGGCTGATTAAAAAATAAACGGCGAGCTCACACTTTTCAAAACTAGTCTGTCGAGAGAAGGCAATTTCCAAGGCAATGGCGTTTGAAGCAGACAATTTCGCAGCGGAGATGACCTTTTTGGGTTGGCCGGAGCGGGACACGTGAACGCTGTGACGTCGCCGCGCCGTCTGCTGCATGATGCCGCTCACGCAGTTTTTTAAAAAGAATTACGTCCTTACTTGGCACGCAACTCAGCGCAAATTATTCTAAAATGTTCCTTTGCTATGTCAAAAACTGTTGACGTTCCGTACATCCCCACAATATTGAGAAACAACAATTTTCTCACGTTCCCCTTGCATTTCTGACCGGAGTTGGAACCTCCGGTGTATTGGTCGATCACTTCACCACCGTTTACCGTGCATTGAAAAACGCGGAGCTAGTTGTTGTTCCGCAGCGTAAAAAAAGAAAATAAACAAGGCACGAACTTTATTTATTAATTCTTTTTAAACTTTTACAAATTAAAAAAAAAAATTTATAACAAAAAAATAACTTTTTTTTTTTTCGAGGTGGGCTGAACGGAATAGAAAAGGTGACGTCGGCTTCTACTGTACACGGTCATAATAACAGGACAAAGTTCGTCACATTCTTCTGCTAGAATGATAAGAGCATATATATTTTTGGCCGCGATGCAGCAACAAAGAAATGATTTCCATATTAGCGTTCGAAGAGAGCCTTCAATGCTAGCACTAACCCATAGGATGCGAACGTGACATCTTGATTTATGCTAGCGCCGCCTGGCGTGCGGCGCGTTTGGTGTGGGCGTACTTGCAATCCCCCAACAGACTCGATGGCAGTTCTGGGCCCGTCAATAATTTGTTTTGTTCGGTATTTCGACGGTTGTTACTGCCTTCGGAGGTTTATCTCATTGTTTTGCGCGCTATTGCGACCGGGGAGAATGGTTGTGCGTTTTATAAAGCTCGTTTCTAAACCGGCGGGTCCATCCGAAATGTCGGGTGCTTCATGGAGTGACGCCTGTGAGGCTTAACTTTTTTGCCAAATTGTTATACGATCGTACTCGATAGCAAAATGCTAGAACTGCAACACGGAGCTCTCATACGCATTAAATCACCGCTAAGTCGCACACTTTGGCCATTGAGACAATTGCGTCGAGTCCGTCAGCTTTAGGAGCGGAAGTTGCGACTGCAATAAAATTCGTGTGCCCCACGTACACGCTTCTGCGACGAGTGCAGCGTCTCCGACGAACATTGCAGTCGGTATCGCTACGGCAGCTTCGCCGGTGTCAGCTGTTTCAGTCGTGCCTCCAAAACACTTGTCGTTTTTCTGACATAAGAAAAAGCAGACAGGCAATTCTTGATGGACAGATAGATGTTTTATTAGATTTTTCCAGACATCAGGCTCGCAGGGCTGAGTGCAAAAAGGAAAAAGAAAGTAACACGCCGGCCGTTCCTGAACTTTGTCAACCTGAACACTGCGCGACCTTACCAAAAGTACACTGTACTAATAATAAAAAAAAAATTTTTTTTGCCAAGAGAGCAGCATGGAGATATTATTTCGAAATAACACGGAACAAGCGAATGTGCAAGAATGCTACCACTGACCAACCAACCAACTTACTCACTGTGAACATTGCCCT